>PVKU01013236.1:0-30158 GCA_004027475.1 Anoura caudifer | reverse complement strand
GGAAAAGGAAATAAAAAAGTGAAAAGAGAATAAAGAAAAGTAGAATGAAAAAGAGAAAAAAGACAGGAAGGAGTGGTATGCTTGGGAAGAAAGGAAGAAGGAGTAAAACAAGAAAGAAGTATTGAGAAGCCAAAAGGAGTTGAGGGGTAAAAGAGATCAAAATAGTGAAAAAGAGAAAAAGAGAAAAAAAAAAAAACCAAAAAAATTAAAAAACCGAATAACACCAAATCCGCTAATTCTTGCTGTTATCAATCTTGCCAAGCTGATTTTTCTGGTCTTGAAGACTGTAGTGGCCGAGGGGTGACCGTATTGGTTTTTATTCTTTTTATTTTTCCCTTGTTCAGCATTCAGTTTTTTCTGGCCTACTGTCCTCAGAGGTGCCCCTAGATTCTCTGCCCAGGGACCCAGGCACGAACTGTGGTCATGCGCCCACAAGTCCCAATGTTCCCTGAGTCTTCCTTGCACAGGTTTCAACTGTCCCAGGAACAGGGCTCACCCCCTATGGTGCCCAGCGACTGCGCGCTCTGTCGCACCGGGTCTCCCTTGGCGCGCTGATGCCCCGAACTCCTAGCAGCTGTTTACAATGTCGCCCGGGCGCCGACCAAGGTGCTCGCTCCAGCTCCCGTGATCGTTCCCCCCGGGGCTATGAGGTCTTAACTCCTGACTGAGATTTCAAGCGACCAGGTTTATGCTGGCGTGGCGGGTCGCTGCTTGGCTGCCCCGGGAGCGAATGTTCCTGCTTCCTCCCCTGCGTCTTACGGCCAGCCCTGGCCCGGTTTCTCGGCCCCCGCCCTGGTCTCTGCACCGCCGGAGTACTCTCCTTACCGTCCGGTTTTTCAACGTCCACTGCAATTTTCGATAATCTGTTTTCAAATATGCTGTGTTTCTGGTGTCTGTTTGCTGTGCTGCTTTGAAAAATCTCCCAGTTTAAGACCTATGTGTGGGAGGCAGAGATGTACGTCCTCTTACCATGCCGCCATCTTGCACCCACCCCGGTAACTTTATCTTACATGAATATTTGTTAAAGAAATTGAGTGCATTTAATTGAATATTTCCAAATTTACTGGAGAAAAACTGTGAATGAATTCAGGAATTCTGCTTTGTGCTATTTTTCTACCATGACTGTGAATATGGCAAAGCTTTGTCTAAGATAAACCAATGATAGATAAGTATTTGAAATGAGGGAGCCTGCTTGATTATCACTGAGTTTATGGGAAATGGTATCCACCAAATTGGCAAGTTAATTAATACCTTGTGATTCTTTGTGGTGAAGTAGCAGTCTGCACATTCCAAATTAGTAGATCAGATGGCCAGGTTTCTTCTTAACTTTGAATGAGGCAGATCCTTGGCTTTAAGCTATTATAGGGGGATGGTTAGTTTTTATTGTTATTTTTCTACGTAAAAGTGATACAAATGTGTAGGACTTTATATTTAATTCAATTTTATTTTCGTTTTCACATTTTTTATTGGGGGCTATATGGGAGGGGATGTCCTTCTGGTCGGTGGAGGTGTTCAGGTTCTTCAGCCACAGGCACGTCGAGCATACTCTTGGACAGGCACTGCGTAGTTACAGGATGCGACCTGGTTGAGAATGGTGGCATACTTGGTGCAGGGGCAAGGCCCGGGATGGTGAAGGATGTGACCAGCACTGGCTCCTTGGCCCAGGTGTTCTCGAGGAAGGCGGCGAGTCTCACGCGGCCATCTCGGTCATGGTGGCGGCGGTGGTGGCTGTGCCTGACATTTAATTCCATATGAAGGCACGATTCTCTAGAAATATTTTCTGAGAATTCTTCCACCAGCACTTTTTGTTTTCTACCTGTGTTTCATTAGGGATAAGTCATTAAAGTAAAGATGTTATTTCAAAAAATCATTAAGTATATTCTGATATTACTTATTTTTTAGGCTTTGATGAACGAGGATCCCTTCAAGGTCCTACCCTTCACCTTAAAATTGTTTATTTTATGGCTGATTCATATTGAATGTAGGATAATTTGAATTTTTATTCCTAGTTTTCCCTTACAGTTAAGTTTAATTACATTAAGCTTTGTATCTCGACTTTTTTCCATGCAAGAAATTTCTATTATTGGTCTACAGTATGTTTTTAGTCCTTAGCCCATTTTCCAAATGGAGAAGATTGATATTACCTAAGTCAGGATACCAACATTTCCCTCAACCCCAAAGCCTCTGAAAACTGCCTTCTTACACACCAAAAAGTGGATTCTAATTGCTACAATTCTAATCTCAAAAATTCTTAATCATACAGTGATTGTTATTGACAGTTTTACTCTAGTTGTAAGAGTAGAGTTGGTTTCTTTTTTATATCATTATATTCTTCTTCAGAATTTAAAGGTTATAATGTATGTGTAAAATTTATCTGGATTTTTAGTAAAATTAGAGAAAAATGTAGTATTACTACATTTTAAAAAATAATTGAAGATAACCATGAAATTTTAAGTAAAACTTTTGCACAGGAGACAAGGGCACTCTCTTTCCTCTGTGCTTGGAAATGTTTGTTTCTTTTGGAAAGAAGTCCATATAATTTTTAATTTTGAAGGAGTGTAGACTGTGAAAAAATCAGGGAGTTTTTCTTACATTTGTGTAAAACAAATTATTTTTCAAAACATAATAGGACACCTAAAAGTGACTATTTTGAAAGTTTATTAAAGAAACATTTGTTATCTCTACTACACCAGGTGCTAGAGATTTAGCATGAATTTGGTGATTCTCTTCCTTTCTGAAAAATAAATTCAAATTTGACAGAAAGTACACAATATATATTTGTTGTTGCATGAATCAGTGAATGAATGAGTTGATTCTCTGCAAAGTATAGATTTATACAAATGATCAGGTGGCTACTCTGAATCTCTGAGTGGAGCTGAAAAGCTCTTTCATGGGCCTGGCTGGAAAGCCTTGGTTGAAAAGCTAAGGGGACTAAGCAAAACATAATGGTTAAGACCATGGGATTGAAACTGATGGGCCACTTAGGCTGGTGTGGCTAAGTGAATTGAATGCTGGCCTGCAAAGCAAAGGGTTGCTGGTTTGATTCCCAGTGAGGGCACATGCCTGGGTTGTGGGCCAGGTCCCTAATAGTGGGCACATGAAAGGCAACCACAGATTGATGTTTCTCTCCCTCTCTTCCTCCCTTCTCCCTCTCTAAAAATAAATAAATAAAATTAAAAAAATAAAATTGATTAGCAGTTTTATAGACTTTTTAGACCTCAGTTTTCTCAACTGTAAAGTGGAGAAATAGGATCTTTTCTTTTTGCATATGTTGTTGTAAGTGTCAAATCAGATAATATTTATAAAGGACACATTGTAGGGATTGTCAGATGGTAAATGCTCAGTGAACAGTAGTAGCTCTGATTCCGATGATACCCTTTATGGTTAGATTTTTTATAAAACAAACACTTTCTTGTACTTACCTTTGGTGGATAGAGGCAAATCCATTGTACCTGTGGGGATGGAGATCATTAGCTTAGAATTGAACTCTAATATCCTTTAAAAAATTCACCTACAAACTCTGTGACAAGAAGATCTCAATGATTCACTATTTCTGATTATTGAAAACACTTTTATTATTCATTTTCCATAAAAGAAGTATAATTTCCAAATAAGGTGTTCTCCCTTTCCCCCACCCCTGATGATCTGTGGAGTTTCTTGGTCCTGGGCACATGGAGCCAGTCCCTTCTGTTCAGATGTGGGACTGCTTGCTGGCACCTGTGGGGTTGTTCTCTGTGTGTGCTGTGCCAGCACAGCTGCTAGTTCAACTGAAAATTGATTTGGGTGAAATACATGGTCTGGAACATGGCACTGGAAGTGAGACTTTAATGAAGTGAAAGGGGGTATGTTCAGCAAAAAACAAAACAAACAAAAACAAAGGTTTGTAAGCATCACAAAATAGGAGAGCATTTTCTGAGGGCCTAATTCTTAAGTGCACCATGTACATTTCATTTGCAGTTTACCTTTTCATTTTGGTAGACAAAAAATTTGCTCAATGGTAGAAACTATTTCTAAACTAAATGATTTCATTATTTTCTAATGTCTGGAGAAAACTTGCATTTTTGACTTGACAAAAACAGCAGATGATTTTTCTTTCTTGGATAGATGCAGGGTTCTCTCTCTTTCATCTCTGATTATATGCCACGGACCTTTGCACAGTTAAAACGATGTTGTAGACATCCACTGTTAAGTCTGTGGGGAATGCTCTGGGGGTAGGTTTGGTCTATATTTACTGACAGCTCTCAGAAGTTTTGATCCAAAACTCTTTTATTAGTGGTAGTTTTGTTGTTTTTGTCCCTCAATGATATATTGTAGAAAATGCTTTGAATTATAGAAGTATGATATAGATGATCTGAATATAGACTTTAATAGTTGTTTTTCCAAATGCTTTCTTAAAATATTTTCTTTTAATCGGACCAACATTGTCCAGTGCATTAAAGTAATTTTTAAAAATCTTATTAGATGGCCTCAGTATGGTCCTATGTAACATACCCTTGGGAACATGTGCATGAAATACATTGTGGTTTGAGGTTTTCTAATCCAAATAAACTTAACAGAAAATGCAGCTTTTAATAGAAATTATTAGAATTTCTGCAAAAATAGCTATGGATCTCACCACTGTGAAGGTTTAAAAAGCATAATTATCAACTGAGAGAATCAAAAGAGTATGTGTTATATTGTTTTTTGTGTTTTATGTAAGACTGTATGTATGTGTGGTGATTCTAGCGTATTACTGTCTTTGAGTGAACTACTCAGTTTCTCCCTCTATATATTTATACATACATATAAATCACAAAATACATAATACAAACCTACAAAACACCTTAATCATTCATACACACACACACGTAAATGACTAAATCTCTCATTAATGTTTCTTTCTCCTGGTGCTATGACCTCTGGTTGGGAAAAGGAGACAAAGGGTGTCCTAAAACTGGTGGTGTTTAACATAGTTTTCACATTTGTACCACACAAGTTGAATACATCAGGTGTAAGACATCACTTCTGAGATGTTCTGAACCATCACTTCTGAGAACTATTGGAAGGGAAATATCGGAACTGAAATATCACAGCTGGCCCTGATTTTAACTGGTGCCAAACACCTGCAGGCTCTAAAAGGATACCAAAACAAAACCCCACCCTGTGGCAGCATGCCATCTCTTAGTAGTTCTCCCTTAACTTTGCATCACCATCAACATTAATTTAGCATTTTTTACAGAAACCTTATTCTTTATATCCAGAAGGACGTTGTAACTCCTTTAACAAATCTTTTGTATGGAATAAATACGTCTTAGAAACAAACAGAAAGACATTGAAATATTCGATAGTTTAAAATTATCTGTTGTTTTCATATAATAATTTGTGGAAGGCTGTGAAGTTGGAGGTTTCATTAATCTCTACGCTAGCTCCTATTCCCTAAGTGATTTTGTTTTAGCACAATTTTGGCAAAATATCTGAGCAACTGGAAAAAAAGCCTTCAATATTCATATATAAGTGCCATAAGCACCCTAAAATATAGGCTTGTTTTTCAAGTTTTTCCTAACACACACACATACACAACTAATGTATTTTAAACATCACCATTGGATTGAAATTAGTTAATATTTATTGAAAGGCAATTGCGTAGCCCTGGGAGGATTATAAACAAAATTACATCCTTGTCTCTATTACTGTTTTGAGTACATGTGATACATTTTAGGTGATGAACAAATTCAGATATATTATATGTGTCTGTTTTATGATGCCTGGACATAATATTTTCAATTTTTGAAGAAATAATGTATGTTTAACTTCAGTGATTAAATGAAATGAAAGTTGAAAGTTTATGCTTCAGTTTCTTGTTAAAATATAAAGTGTAATTCAATAATATTTAATTTTAATTTGTGGAATTGAGAAGAATCTTAATACAAAACACCTCATAAGGCAAAACCCTATGTAAGGAGAAATTTATTGAAATGTCAAAAAAATTGCTGGTATTTTATGTTCATTTTTCCATATATCTAAGAAATTTGGATTCACCAATGTCCTTGAACTATTTTATATATGCACATACATATATATGTGTGTGCATATATATATATATATATATATATATTCAGATTTCCAGCTGGGATGCCTTGGATATTCCCTGAATGGCATTGATGGGAGTGAAATTGTAGAATTTATATTAAAGAAAGAAAATCCTCTTTAAATCTTTTTATAAGAACTTTAAAGGCATGGTTCAGGGCAAAGGAAACCATATTCATTCATTCATTCACTCATTCATTTAACAAATGGTAAGTGAAGGCCTGCTATATAGTATATCTCATATATGTATGACAGTGAATCAAAAGCACAAAGATGAATTTATTAAACATTTAAGGAGGATGCATTGTCCACATCAAGATTGAAAGTGTACATTGTCACAGAGAGTTATACATAAATACTCTGGGTGTTTTTACTAGTGAGAAATATAGTCATAAAACAGCATTTGATTTTTCCCATTAAATGAAATAACTAAAGCTTAAAATCTGACAAAAATTACAAAGTACCTTAATCATGAAACTTACCAGAGTTTTATCCTTTTAAATATTTTTGTAATTGCTTTATCATATTACTAATAAATTCCTTCTCAATGATTTAGAGGAATTTAATGGAGGGTTTCAACTTTCACCATATAGAGATTTTTAAATTATTTGTGACCTGAAAACACTTGAAGGTGTCTTTTCCTTTTTATAAAGTGTTTCTCTGTGTCTGTCTGTTTCTCTCTCACACACACAGTTTATTCATCAAACTCTCTCTATGTGTGTGTGCATGTGCTTGCACACACGTATATCTATATAATATTTTTCTAACATTTACAAAATATTTTAGAAGAGATACATAGTATAATCATTGATTTTTTCTGACCCTTGAACTCTCAAACCAAAGATCTAATTTATTTTTTTATAGGTAAGAACTGAGAACCCTGGAAGCATAATCTCAGAGTAGTAAAAATCAGAATGCAGTGAGGAACCTCCATACCATTTTCCTTACTGTCTATACCAGTATCATTCCCACCAGTACTGCACAAGGGTATATTTTTCTCCAAATCCTCACTGGTACTTGTTTGTCTCTTATCCTTTTGATAACAGATATCCCAAAAGTTGTGAAGTGATATCTCATTGTGAGGTGATATCTGCATTTTCCTGATGATAGTCAGATCAAGCACTTTTCTATGTACATATTGACCATTAAATGTCTTTTTTTTTTTTTTTTTGAAAAATGTCTATTCAGGGCCCAGATGGAGGCATAGCTGGGCATGCTGTGCCTCCTCTCACAACCAAGATTACGGACAACAAAAATATAGAACCAAAAAAAAAAAAAGAAAATCCAACCAGGACACAGAGAAAATTGAATTGTGCAGGAGTCCTAAAATAATGATTCACCCAGACTGGTAAGAGGGGCGGAGTCAGAGGCTGGCTGAGCCCGTGGCTGGGGGAGTTGGATCATGGCGGCATAAGCCAGTGGTGGTCCCGGGCACACAGTCACTCTAGATGCACAGGTTGCTGAACACGAGGAGGCCAAGCGGGGTGCACAAGGTGGCAGACCATGGACACACACTCTTGCACAGATAAACCAGGTGAAACAGGCAGCAAGGCAGACTGCGTGACACAGGGCCCCAGCGCCGGGAAGTGAAGCCTAAAAGCACCCATTGAAAATACTTGTAGGGGCTGAGGTACCAGGAGGGAGTCCCAGCCCTACAGGAGAGTTTGCTGGGGAGACCCACAGGGTCCTAGAGCATACACAGGCCCACCCACACAGAAATCAGCACCAGAAGGGCCCAATTTGATAAGAGGCTGAAGGGACTGAAATCCATGAAACGGTGGAGCAAGTGCCATTGTTCCCTCTTGGACCCCGCCCCCACATCCAGCATCACAACCCAGCAACTGGGCTGCCCACCCTTGTGAATGCCTAAGGCTCTGCCCCTGACTATGTGACAGCCATGACTAGACAAACAGCAAGCAAAAAACAAAACAAAACAAAACAAACAAACAAACAAAAAAACAAAACCAAGGATGGCTCAAAAGGGAGAACAGATGGGGCCCAGAGCTAATTCATCTCAGCGACCAGGAGGTGGTCAACCTATCAGATGCAGAGCTCATAGCACTGGTAGCCAACCTATCAGAAGCACAGTTCAAAGCTCTGTTGATTAGGAAGCTCACAGAATTGGTTGATTTTGGTCACAAATTAGAGGAACAAATGGAGGCTACACTAAGTGAAATGAGGAAAAAACACACAGGGAACCAATAGTGATGGGAGGAAAACTGGGACTCAAATCAATGGAGTGGACCAGAAGGAAGAAAGAAACAATCAAACAGAAAAGAATGAAGAAACAATTCAAAAAAATGAGGAGAGGCTTAGGAACCTCCAGGACATCTTTAAACATCCCACCATCTGAATTATAGGGGTACCAGAAGGGGAAGAGGAAGAGCAACAAGTGGAAAAGTTATTTGAACAAATAATAAAGGAGAACTTCCCCAATCTGGCAAAGGAAATAGACTTCCAGGAAGTCCAGGGAGCTCAGAGAGTCCCAAAGAAGGTGGACCCAAGGAGGAACACACCAAGGCACATCATAATTACATTAGCCAAGATTAAAATGAAGGAGAGAATTCTAGAAGCAGCAAGGGATAAGGGTACTGTCACCTACAAAGGAGTTCCCATCAGACTGTCAGCTGATTTCTCAAAAGAGACCTTACAGGCAAGAAGGGGCTAGAAAGAAGTATCCCAAGTCATGAAAATCAAGGAGCTACATCCAAGATTGCTCTATCCAGCAAAGCTTTCATTTAGAATGGAAGGGAAGATAAAGTGCTTCTCAGATGAGGTCAAGTTCAAGGAGTTCATCATCACCAAGCCCTTATTATATGAAATGTTAAAGGGACTTATCTAAGAAAAAGAAGATAAAAAATAAGACAGTAAAAAGACAGCAAACTCACAGATATTAACAACCACACCTAAAATAAAAGCCAACTAAGCAACCACTACAACAGGAGAAGAAACAGAGAAATGGAGATCACATGGAGGGTTAGCAATGGGGGAGTTGGGGGAGGAGAGAGGGGGAAAAGGTAGAGAGAATAAGTAGCATAGATGGTGGGTAGAAAATAGACAGGGGGAGGGCAGGAATCATGTGGGAAATGTAGAAGCTAAAGAACTTATGACACATGGACATGAACTAAAGGGGGGAATGTGGGTGGGAGGGGTTGTGCAGGGTGGAGGGGAATGAAGGGGGAGAAATGGATCTATTCAAGTTTTTTTACCCATTTTAAACTCAAATATAGATTAAGTAATTTGAAATTTATTAATACAATGGAACAATGTATTGCCTTTTTCATGTTTTTGAGGAATGTTATGAAAGTATGAATTTTTAAAGATAAAAATATAATAAAAATTATATTTAATATGATCTCAATTTTGTAAACTAAGTATAGTCTTTAACATATCATGTTACATTTTTGATTAGAAAAATGGTTAAAATAGTCTCATAGCTTAAATGGTTTAAGTGGAAATCTAAAATGAGTTTTGGTTATTTTTGAATAGTCAAAACAGATGCCAATACTGAATGTTATGATTTCACAGATTTATTCTAATGAAAACAATTTTTATTATCATTTTTCTAGTTATTTACTACATAAAACATCTTAGTAATACTAAACATAGACAGTGATTGACAGGGAATGAGCAACATTCATATTTTAAGGACTTCTCAAAAATGATTAATAATGAAGGAGGAATAGATAAAAATGGTCATAGTCTAAAGGGACCTTGAAATGGAATTCTTTGTTCTTTGAGAACTCAGCTGTTAAAATGGACCCTGAATTTGCAATATATCTGTTTTATTTTTATCTCTTGTGCTTTTGGTTCAAACTAAGAAACCATTGACAAATCCAAGGATGTGAATATTTCAGCTATATTTTATATTTTGTTAATTATTTTTATTTTAATGTTGTATTGTTTATGTTATTATGATTGTCCCAATTTTTCTCCTTTTCTCCTGTCCATGCAGCGTGCCCCCACTTTCATAATCAATTCCTATACCATTGTCCATGCCCATGGGTCCTTCATATATATTCCTTGACTAATTCCTTCACCTTCTTTTGATCAGTTCCTCCCTCCCTCCTCCCTTCTTACAGCTGTCAGTCTGTTTGATGATTCTATGTCTCTGATTCTGTTTTGCTTATTAGTTTATTTTGTTCATTAGATTCCCCTTATAAGTGATATCATATGGTATTTGTCTTTCAATGACTAGCTTATTATAGTTAGCATAATAGTTACCAGTTCCATCCATGCTGTCACAAAAGGTAGGGCTTCCTTATTTTTTCTTGCTGCATAGTATTCCATGGTGTAAGCATACCACTGTTATTTATTTATTTATTACTGTTATTTTATCACAGTTGTTCCAATTTTCCCCATTGCTCTCCCCTGCCCTGCCCAACCCCACTTCCACAATAAAACTCCACCCTGTTGTCCATGCCCATGGGTCATTAATACCTGTTCCTTGATTAGACCCTTCAGCTTCTTTTCCACCTTATCCCCTTCCTCCCTCCCTTGTGGTCACTCTCAGTTGGTTCCTTGTTTCCATGCCTTCAGTTCTATTTTGCTTGTTTCTTTGTTTTGTTCATTAGATTCCTCTAGGAGAAGAGATCAAATGGTATTTGTCTTTTGCTACCTGGCATATTTCATTTAGCATAACACTTTCCAGTTCCATCCATGCTGTCTTGAAAAGTAGGAGTTCTTTCATTCTGCTGCATAGTATTCCACTGTATAAATGTACCACTATTTTTTGATCCACTCATTTACTGATGGACACATAGCCTGTTTCCAGCACTTGGCTATTGGAAATGATGTTGCTATGAACATTAGGGTGAACAAAAGAGCATAGGTTATTTTAAATTGGTGTTTTAGGATTTTCAGGGTATAATCCCAGCAAGTGGAATTCCTGGATGGAAAAGCAATTCCATTTTTATTGTTTTGAGGAAATTCTATACTGTTTTCCACAGTGGATGCACCAGTCTGCATTCCCACCAACAGTACACTAGAGTTCCCTTTTCTCCACATTCTCGCCAGCGCTTGTTTGTTGTTTCATTAATAATGGCCACTCTGACCAGTGTGAAGTGATATCTCATTGTGGTTTTAATTTGCATCTCTTTGATGGCTGATGATGTTGAGCATCCTTTCAGATCTCTATCAGCCCTCTGTATATCCTCCCAGAAGTGTCTGTTCAATTCCTTTGCCAATTTTAATTGGATAATAATTGGATTGTTTGTCTTGTTGGTGTTCAGTCATATGAGTTCTGTATATATTTTGGAGATCAACTCTTATCCTAGGTGTCATTGGTAAATATGTTTGCCCATAAAGTTGGTTCCCTTTTCATTTTGATGATGTTTTCTTTAGTCTTGCAGAAGCATTTTAATTTGATACAGTGCCCTTTGTTTAGTCTTTTCTTTATATCCCTTGCCCAGGGGATGTATCAGTGAAAATATTGCTGCATGGGGTGTATGAAATTATCCTGTGTTTTCCTCTAGGACTTTTATGGTGTCATGACTTATATTTAAGTATTATATTCATGTTGACTTTATTTTGGTATATGGTGTAAGTTGGTGGTCTAGTTTCTTCTTTCTTTTTTCTACATGTACTTGTCCAGTTCTACCAACACCATTTATTGAAGAGGCTATTTTTACTCCATTTTATGTCCTTGCACCCTTTGTCAAATATTAACTGACCATATTGACATGGCTTTATTTCTGGGCTCATTATGTGTCTGATCTTATGCCAGTACCAGACTGTTTTGATTACAGTGACTTCTAATATTGTTTAATATCAAATATTGTGATCTCTCCTACTTTGTTCTTTTTTTTCAAAATTGCTGAGGTTATTCAGGGTCATTTATGATTCCATATAAATTTCTGAAATGTTTGTTCTATATCTGTGAAATATGTCATTGGTATTTTGATAGGGATTGCATCCAACCTATAGATTGCTTTCTGTAAAATGGACATTTTGATGATGTTAATTCTTCCCATCTATGAACATGGTATATGCTTCCATTTATTTGTATCTTCCTTAATTACTTTCTTCAGTGTTCTATAGATTTTTGAGTAGTACAGATCTTTACTCATCGGTTAAGTTTATTCCTAGGTACTTTATTTTTCTTCCTTCTATAGTAAATTGTACTTCTTTCCTAGTTTCTCTTTCTGATAGTTCATTGTTGGTGGGCAAAAATGCCTTCAATGTCTGAATATTGACTTTATACCCTGATTTTACCAAGTTAACTTATTAGGTCTAGCAGTTTTTTGTTGGAGTCTATAGGGTTTCCTATGTACACTATCATGTTATCTGCAAACACTGGTAGCTTTGCTTCCTCCTTTCCAATTTGGATGCCTTTTATTTCTTTTTCTTGTCTGGTCACTGTGGCTAGAACTTCCAATGCTATATTGAATAAAAGTGGTGAGAGAAGACACACTTGTCTTGTTCTTGATCTTAGGGGGAAAGCTTTTGGTTTTTGTCCATTGAATATGATGTGGGCTGTAGGTTTCTCATATATAGCCTTTTTTATGTTGAGAATGCTCCTTCTGTTCCTACTTGTCTGAGGGTTTTTATCATAGATGGTAGCTATATTTCATCAAATGATTTTTCCGAATCTCTTGTTATGATCATGTGGAGTTTATCTTTCATTTTGTTTATGTGGTGTATTACATTTATTGATTTGGGGATATTGTATCACCTTTGCATTCCTGGGATGAATCCCATTTGATTGTGGTATATGATCTTTTTAATGTATTGCTGGATCTGGTTTGCCAATATTTTGTTTCAGCATCTGTGTTCTTCAGCCTGTGATTTTCTTTCCTTTTTTCTGTCTTAACCTGGCTTCGTAATGAGGATACTACTGTGTTCATAATAAGAGTTAGGGAGTTCTCCCTCTTCTTGGGTTTTTGGAATGGTTTGAGAAGTATAGGTGTTAGTTTTTCTTGGTAAAATTAGCCTGTGAAGCCATCTGGTCCAGAGATTTTGTGTGCTGGGAATATTTGATTACTGCTTCAGTTTCACTTGTTATCAGTCTATTCAGGTTTTCTGTTTCTTCCTGATTGAGTTTTGGAAGATCATATGTTTCTAGCAATTTATCCATTTTACTCAGGTTGTCCAATTTCTTGGCATATACTTATTCATAGTACTTTCTTACAATCATTTGTACTCTGTGGTATCAGTTGTTACTTCTTTTCACTTCTGATTTGATATTTTGGGTCCTGTCTTATTTTTTTTTTCTGATGAGTTTGGTTAAAGGTTTTCAATTTTGTGTATCTTTTCAAAAAATCAGCTCCTGGAAATTCTATACATTTTTGACAGTTGTATACTGACTTAGTTACAATGAAATGTGGAAACTTTACTCCTATATGGCTCTTTTTTATGTCAATGGATACAAAACATCTATGTATGTTATAAACTCAGCAATACAGTTATAATTATTAGTCTACTTAATGAGTTATATAGTGTTAAGTATTCCAAGAAAGCTGATAGAAGAAATGAGAACAAACCTATTTATAGAATTTTTCATATTAATTTTATTTAGGCTATCTTCTCTTAATTTCTTCCTATGACTTTGGGTTATAGAATTGAGTTGGATCTGATATCCTCTCCTCATTCCAATAGAGCTGTTTGATCTTATCCACCTTCCTTGGGCTATTATTTGCAAAGATATTACATATCTATCTGCAATAGGTCCAACAGTACACTTACATACATATTCTTTATTGCAATAGCTTTTTAAATCAGTCAAGAGAAGGATGGAGAAGTATGCAATTATATGTTTTTTGTAATTGCCTAAGATTATTGTATTAGTATTCTTTTGTGTTTCTGTATGTGGATTCTTAATGTCATATGGTATCATTTACTTCCAGCCTGAAGAATTTCCTTTGGTATTCATTAAAATGAAAATCCACTACTTAACAAATGATCTACTTTGGTTTATCTTTAGATTAGCTTCATTTGTGAAAGATAGTTTTGCTGGATATAATAATTCTTCTTTGGCAGTTTTTTACTTTCAGCATTTTGAATATGTTCCTCTATTGCCTTTTGACTTTCCTGTTGTAAGATATGTTAAATATTAATCTTATTGTGTTCCCTTATATATGAGAAGTCAATTTTATTTTGCATCATTCTATATTTCCTCTTTGTCTTTAAACACAGAGTATGATGTGTTCAGGTGTTTGTGTGGGTTTCTTTAATTTATACTCCTTAGAGCTATTTTAGTTTCTTGGATGTGTAGATTAATCTTTTCCATGAAAATTTCAAAGTTTTCTGCCATTAAAACAAATCTGTTTATCCCTTTCTCATATCTCCTTCTGGTACTCCTATTATTTGTATGTTGGTATGCTTAATGTTGTCTCACATTTCTCTGATTCTCTGTTCATTTTTCTTCATTTTTCTCTATTCTAGGATTATTTATTTCTATTATCTATGTTTAAATTTTCTGGTTCTTCTGCCAATTCAAATATATGGCTGAACCCCTCTACTCAACTTTGTATTTCAGTTACTGTACTTTTGGTACAGTAATACTATCCATTGGGTTCCTTTTAATAACTTGAAATTTTCCATTTCTTTATTGATATTATCTCTTTGATGAGACATTGTTCTCATATCTTCATTTAATTCTTTAAGAGTGGTTTCCTTTTGTTCTTTGTATTTACAACAGCTTATTTGAAGTTCTTTTCTTGTAAGTTCACCATCTGGGCATCTTCAAAGATAATTTCTATTGCCAGCTTTTTCCATTTATTGTTCACACTTTTCTGTTTTTTAGCTTGTCTCGTAATTTTTTGTTGATGTCTGGACTTTTTAGATCCAGGAGTTGTTTGGACCCAGGGGTTGTTTTACTTGTTGCTTACTAGGTCAATCATCAGTGACTTGGCTGCAACAATTCTGTGGTCTATTTTCTCTGCATGCAAGGCCTGTGATGTTGTAGCTCAGATTATTTCCACTTGTTTTTATCTGTAACTTGGGGGTCACTCTTGCGTTGGTATGAGCCACTTATTGTTCAAAAGTTGTTCTTAGCCAGTTAGATTTTTATTCTTTACAGTAGGATAAGTGTGACTTGGAGGCTATTATCACAGTTCAGGGAATTTACTTTTATTTATATTTTTCCCCACTTTCAACCATGGTCTGTTAGCTTAAGGATTCTCTCTGTGATTGCTTCTAAGGGAACACAACATTGTGCCTGCACAGTATTGCCCAGATTTTCAGGGATGACTGTGATTTTATTTTTAAATACAGCTTTCTAGGTGTTGCCCTTGGATCTGGGTTGCTTACTATTAAGTCAGTGTTTGTTCAGAGGCTGTTTGAGCCCGCATAACAGTATGGCTTCTGTTATGTTGATGGGTGAGGTTGCAGCTTGATGAATGTCTTCAAGTTTACCCTTATATCTTGCTTTGATTATTCCTGGTGGGTGTAGCCCAGCACAGGCACACTTCTTCCATGGCATGTAAAATTTATTATGATCCTAAGATGCTTATTTCTGGGTGTCTGTTTCCCTGCTTCTATTAAACTTCTGGTTTGTCTGTAGTTTTGCTTGTATCTTGAAACTACCACCTTTATCTTAATTGCTCTCCACCAAGATCTCTAGTCTTCAACAACTTTTTAAGGTCCTAGGCATGGTATTCTTCATTCTCTTTTCCAAGTAAATTAAATAAATTTCTCCTTTAGGAAGAGTTTCTTCATTTTTATGACCTACTATTTCCTCTTGGCTATGCCAGCCTGGAATATAGCTTGTGCAGTACAAGCTAAGAGGAGTGAGTCAGAAACACAACAGCTTGTCCCTGGTGATAAAAACATTGTCCTACAAAGGAAGTACCCATTACCTTGGCCCAAGCTGCTTAGAGAACTCAGGTGAAAATTTTTATAACATGGAACTATTGAGCTGGTGTTGGTAGTCTTGGTTGTAAGGAATGCTAATTTAGGAGCCCTGGCTCAAATGCCACAGACCCTCATCATTATTTCTGAGATTGATAGATTTCCTTGAGTGAATGCTTTTTTCAGTTGTTATATACACTTACAGTAATTTCCAGGGGCTTGAAATGATTATTTAAAATAATTTAAAACAGGCATTGCTATTTCACTGAGAAAAGGGTTTGCTTATGGAACTTATTCCATTATTTGAGAAATCCTGCCCCTTCTGTTCTCAATCCTGCCTGTTTCCAGGATACCCGGAAGTTATCTTTTCTTTTTAAAGATTTTCTTTGTTTTTAGAGAGAGGGGGAAAGAGGGAAAGAGAGGGCTAGAAACATCCGATGTGTGAGAGATACATCATTCGGTTGCCTCTCACACGTCCCCAGTTGGCGGCCTGGTCTGCAACACAGGCATATGCCTTGACTGGGAATCGAACCAGCTACCTTTCAGTTTGCAGGCTGGCACTCAGTCCATTGAGCCACACAAGCCAGGGTCCCTGAAGTTATCTTTACCCTATCAGAATACACATGCCTAAATTTTTCTTACTTAGTGCTTGGTACCCACCCTCATTCCAGTTTTACTTGCACCCTTAAGAAAGTCTGACTATACTCTGCTTGGATTTTTTATCTCCTTGCATTTACCCTACTAGGTTTGGTTTCCCATTTATTGCTTTTTGAATCCTACTCCAGAAAGACAAATGTAAAAGTTTATAGTACTATATGGTATTATGCTAATTGAAATAAGTCAGAGAAAGACAAATACTGTGTGGTTTGACTAATATGTGTAATCTAAAAAAAAAGCTAATCAAACAAACAAACAAAAAATAGACTCATAGAAATGGAGACCTAAGAGATAATTACCAGAAAGTAGGGGGAGAGGGGAATGGGTGAAAAAGATGAGGGGGAACATAGTCAATAATATTGTGGTAAGTTTGCATGGTAACAGATGATTACTAAAATTAATGGGATGAGCACATTGTAATGTATAAAAATGGAAGTCACTAGCTTTTACACCTAAAAGTAACATAAGTAATATAGTATTATATGTCAAATATACTTAAATACAAAATTATATAAAAAAAAAACGTGTGGTAGTGTTGTTAGAGCAGTCTCCAAAAGAACATCTGGCTCATAATCATCCAGGGGCCTTGTTAAAGTTGATATTTCAGGGCCTACAAAAGTAAATGATTTATAATGTCTTTGAATGAAGCACAAGAATTATTATATCTAGATATTTTCAAATTATTCTGCCACAAACTATATTTTAAGAACCATTATACAAAATGGTTTAAGATTAAGTTGGGCCATAATTATGAAGCACCTCAAATGTTACTTGAAATGATTTGGAGTTTCCCTGTGACCTCTATGTTGAAAACAAAAAGGTTGTTAGGTTTTTGTCAATGGGACCCAGAGTGATTTTAGACTCATACACAAAATGTGCTATCCCTTGTGTTTTCTCAAGTTCCTTGATGCATTTCCCTTTATGTTCTAGGCACTTTGTGTGCTCCTTACCCACTCACTGAGGACTTAAGGTCCTCATCCTTTTATCAGTTTGACTTATCACCAGCTCACCATTACCCCATATATCCTTGCTATCAAAGATATTAATACATCACTGTCTGTCCCTTCTTCCTTCTAATTAAAACTTAAAAGAGTATTCCATCAATCCATATGAATTTCTAAAGCAGGTTATAAGTATAGATAGTTATTTTAAATAGATACCTACTTCTCTGTACTACTCTCCCCTCATGCTAGAAGAAAAGGGAACAATAACTTTGTATCTGAATTCTGAAAAATTATCAACCCTTAAAATTATAAAAGGTTTTCAGTGTAATATAGGCATTAAAAAAGTGAAAATGTTTTATAAACAAGGCCATATATATCAAGAAATTTATGATGAAAGATAATTTGAGGGGTGCTTTTAAATACATAGGAAAGAAGATCTCATAGAAAGCTGTCACCATAGATCAATTTGAAAATTATATTGCTTAATGAATAGTCTGGGCACTAGGTGCTAAAGGCTTGAGCTAAGATGATATTTGTGCATCTAGGAAACAAGAAATATATGTTCATTGAAAAGAAATGATTGTATTCAGTGACTACTTACATATTGGGAACACTACAAATTTTAGTCAAAGGTATCATAAGTATCTTGTATCCTGAATATAAGGGGCTCCTACAACTCAACAATAAAAAGACAAATAACCCAAGTAAAGACAGACAGAGAATTTGAATAGAAATTTGTTCAAAGAAGAAATACAAATGGACAATAATCACATGAAAAGGTGCTCAGAATCATAATTTATTTCAGAAATACAAATAAGCACAATGTGATCTAACCAGTATGACTATAGAGAAAGACAGGCAATAACAAGTGTTATTAAATATGTAGATGAATTTGAACCATCAAATATTGCTGGTGGTGATGTGAAATAGTGCAGTTGCTTTGGAAAAGAGTTTGGCAGTTCCTTAAAATTTTAAACATAGATTTACTTACTATCTGATGTAGCAATTCAACTCCTAGGTATAAGAATCAAACACATCATTTCACACAAAAATGTGTCCACACATGTTCATAGAAGCTTTATTTGTAATAGTTAAAATGTTGGAAACAACCCCAGTTTTTATCAGCTGATGAGTGGCTCATCAAAATTTGGTCTATCCATATTATATAGTATTATTCATCCATAAAAAGTTGTGAAGTACTGATACTTATTGCAATCACCCTTGAAAACATACTGAGTTAAAGAAACTAGCCATAAAATGCCACCAATGGTATGATTCCATTTTTATGAAATATCTAGAATAGGTAAAACTATAGAGACAGAAAGCAAATTATTGGTTTCCAGGGGCTGAGACAAGAAGGGGAGATTGCTAATGAGTATGGGGTTTTTTTTTGGGGGGGAGGTTGATTAAGATATTCTGGAACTATATAGCGGTATGGTTGTATAAACTTGAGGATGTATTTACAGTCACTCAGCTGTACATTTTAAAAGAGTGAGTTTTGTAGTATATAAATTATATGTTGAAACAAACAAAAAAGATACCATAGGGGGTTAGAAATTCCCCCTACAGGGGATAGAAATAGAATAGAAATTAAAATATCAGGGGGTTTTAACTTGATTGTGTGGCAGAGCATGGAATTAGACCTTGAGTTTTAGAAAAGAGTAGGATACCTTATGTACTCCCTTAAAACAGATTCCTTTGTGTTTATTGGTCTCTGTATCCCCAATTCTAGGTATATAGTAGACCTCCAGTACAGTTATAAACAGTATTACTAGCATATCCATACATTCTTGAAAATATTGTGTTGCATCTTGATTTTGACTATATCTTTTTGTATAGTATTTTAGTAGTGGATCCGAGAAATTGATTGTAATGTATCCACTTGACTTCCCACAATCAACTTAGAATCAATATTTCACCATTTCAAGTGGAATGTAGAAACTTTACCACAGTATAGCTCCCTTTACCCCTCTAATTTTGTGTTATATTTGTCTTATAAATTACATTTGCATGCATCAAAACCCCCATCAGACAACATTACAATGTTTTTTAATCATGAAATGTGTTTTAAAGACCTCAGAGGTAGAATAGTCTATTATATTTACAAAGATATTTACTATTTCTGTTGTTCTTCCTTCATTCCTGATGTTCCCAGTTTCCTTGTAGCTTTGTTTCTCCTGTCCATGAACAACCCCTTTAAAATTATTTTTGAGTTGGTCACCTGGGTACATATTATTTTAGTTTTGCTTCTGAAAAAGTCTTTATTTCACTTTCCTTCCTAAAGGGTATTTGTACTCAGTATAGAATTCTTGGTTAACAGTTATTTTCTTTCCATGCCTTAAAAATGTTGTGTCATTGCCTCAGTGTCTCTTATGAAAAATTTGTATCATTCAAATTGTTGTTTCCTTCAAGATAACGTATTGTCTTACTGCTTATTCTATAATAGTTTAATCTTTAGTTTTTAGCAATTGATTATAATATGTCTGGGCATATAATTTTTGGTTTTATTACATATGACACTTGCTGAACTTTAAAAAATCTTTGGGTTTTTATTTTTACTAAATTTAAGGCACTTTTGGCTATTTTTTGTCAAATATTTTTTTACTGCAATATACTATTTGTTCTCTACTTCTGGAACCTTAATATGCATGTTAGATCTTTTGTTATTGTGCCACAGATTGCTGTAACCTTACTCATTTTTACTAAATCTTCCTTCCCTCTCTGTTGTTCACATGAGATTATTTCTGTTGATTTATCTTCCAGGTTACTTGGTCATTCCTGGACTCAATTCCAATGTATGTGGACTTCCCTATACCAACAAGCAATTCTTATACAGCAGCATGGTGTCCAAAAGTTCAACTCAATTGTGATATCTCTACCCAGAGATAGATAGCATCAGATTTCACAATTTAAGGGCTTAGTCCCGACAAGACTCTTCTCCACTTCAGAGGCCAGTCATCAGCTCAGGTTGTTATCCATGCCTCTCACTGAGAGGTGAAAAATTAGAGGTTTCATGACCCCCTCCTATTCAGGTTGACAATTGCAAGTCCAGGTTGTTATCTGTATATCTGAGCACCTAGCTATAAATCAGAGGTTCGCACAATGCCCTCTTTGGGTTTAATTAATTTACTAGAGAGGCTCACAGAACTCAGGAAACCCATTTACTCTCTAGAGTACCACTTTATCACAAAGGATATTAAAAGAAATGAATCAACAGGCAGATGAAAAGATACAGAGGGTAAGGTCCTGAACAAAGGAGATTCTGTACTTGTAGAATTTGGGGCCTGACATGGTGGCACATAGAAGTTTCCCAGACTGAGGGCTCTCTGAAACTCCCTCCCTTTGGGTGTTTATGGAAGCTTCATTACATAGGCACAATTGATAAAACTGTTGAGCATTGGTTATCAGTTCAACTTCTGACCCCTCTTCCCTTTCCAGGAAATCAGGATGTGGGATTGAAAGTTCCAGCCCTCTATGCATGATTGGTTCCCCTGGAAAAAACAGCCCTCCTTAGGTGATTTCTAAGAGTCTCCTCATGGACCCAAACTTAGTTGGGGTGGTTGGGGGATTGTTGTAAATAACAAAAAAAAAAATTCGCCTTTATGTCTCTGAGGCATTTTCAAAAATTTAGGACAAGAAACCAAATATGGTAATAAAAGATGTTCCCATTTTCTTATTGCTCAGGAAATTCTGAGGATTTTGGGGGCTGTGAGCCAGTGACCATGAATGAAGACCAAAAACATACAGGGTGGAGCAAAAGCACATTTACAATTGTGAGTACATTAAACACAGAGTTTATTCTTTTTTTTTCACTTTATAAGACTTTTTTAAATTGTTGTTCTTGTACAGTTTTCTGTCTTTTACTCCCATCCCAGCCCATTGCCCCAGCCCTCCCCACCTCCCTCCCATTTCCACACACACCCCTAGTTTTTGCCCATTGCCTTTTATACTTGATGCTCTAAACCCTTCCCCTATTCCACTGAAATTTGCTTCCCTCTCCCCTTTGGTGACAGTAAGCCTGTTCTCAATTTCAGTGTCTTTGGTTATATTTTGCTTGTTTGTTTGTTTTGTTGATTAGGTTCCTGTTAAAGGTGAGATTATATGGTATTTGTCTTTCACCTCCTGACTTGTTTTGCTTAGCATAATGCTCTCCAGTTCCATCTATGCTGTTGCAAAGGGTGGGAGCTCCTTCTTTCTTTCTGCTGCATAGAATTCCATTGTGTAAATGTACCATAGTTTTTTGATCCATTCATTTACTGATGGGCACCTATGTTGCTTCCAACATTTGGCTATTGTAAATTGTGCTGCTATGAACATTGGGGTGCATAGATTCTTTTGGATTGATGTTTCAGGGATCTTAGGATATAATCCTAGCAGTGGAATTGCTGGGTCAAAAGGTAGATCCATTTTTCGTTTTCTTAGAATAATCCGTATTGTTTTACATAGTGGTTGTACCAGTCTGCAATCCCACCAACAGTGTACTAGGGTCCCCTTTTCTCCACAACTTCTCCAACACTTGTTGTTTGTTGCTTTATTTATGATGGCCATTCTGACAGGTGTGAAGTGGTATCTCATTGTGGTTTTAATTTGCATCTCTCTGATAGCTAGCGATATGGAGCATCTTTTCATGTGTCTCTGGATCCTGTGTATGGCCTCCTTGGAGAAGTGTCTGTTCAAGTCCTTTGCCCATTTTTTAATTGGGTTGCTTGTCTTCTTAGAGTGGAGTCATGTAAGTTCCTTATACATTTTGGAGATTAAACCCTTGTCTGAGGTATCATTGGCAAATATGTTTTCCCATACAGTTGGTTCCCTTTTTATTTTAATACTGTTTTCTTTAACCATGCAGAAGCTTTTTATTTTGATGAGATCCCATCTGTTTATTCTTTCCTTTATGTCCCTTGCTTTAGGGGACATATCAGTAAAAATGTTGCTGCGTGAAATGTCTGAAATTTTCCTGCCTATGTTCTCCTCTAGGACTTTAATGGTGTCATGGCTTATATTTAAATCTTTTATCCACCTTGAATTTATTTCTGTGTATGGTGTAAATTGGTGTTCAAGTTTCATTTTTTTTTGCATGTAGCTGTCCAGTTCTCCCAACACCACTTGTTGAAGAGGCTACTTTTACTCCATTTTATGTTGCTGCCTCCTTTGTCAAATATTAATTGATTGTAGAGAATTGGGCTTACTTCTGGGCTCTCTGTTCTATTCCACTGGTCCATGTGCCTGTTTTTGTGCCAGTACCAGGCTGTTTTGATTACAGTGGCCTTGTAATACAGTTTGGCATCACACATTGTGATCCCTCCTACTTTGCTCTTCTTTCTCAAAATTGCTGCAGCTATTTGAGGTTGTTTATGTTTCCATACAAATTTTTGAAGTTTGTTCTGTGTCTGTGAAATATGCCATTGGTACTTTAATAGTTATTGCATGGACTCTGTAAATTGCTTTGGGTAGTATGGACATTTTGGTGGTGTTAATTCTTCCGATCCATGAACATGGTATATGCTTCCATTTGTTTGTGTCTTCCTTAATTTCTTTCTTCATTGCTGTGTGGTTTTCTGCATACAGGTCTTTTACCTCCTTGGTTAGGTTTGTTCCTAGGTATTTTGTTTTTCTTTTTGCTATATCAAATGAGATTTTTTTTCTTGATTTCTGCTTCTGCTGTTTCATTGTTAATATACAAAAATGCCTTAAATTTCTGGATATTGACATTGTATCCGGCTGTTTGGCCAAATTCATTTATTAGGTCGAGCAGATTTTTGGCCAAGTCTGTAAGGATTTTCTATGTACACTATCATGTCATCTGCAAACAATGATAGTTTTGTTTCCTCCTTTCCCATTTGGATGCCTTTTATTTCCTTTTCTTGTCTAATCACTGTGGCCAATACTTCCAATACTATATTGAATAGAAGTGGTGAAAGTGAAAAACCTTGTCTTGTTCCTGATCTTAGTGGAAAAGATTTTAGTATTTGCTTGCTGAGTATGATGTTGGCTGTAGGTTTCTCATATATGGCC
This sequence comes from Anoura caudifer, assembly GCA_004027475.1. Lineage (NCBI taxonomy): Eukaryota > Metazoa > Chordata > Mammalia > Chiroptera > Phyllostomidae > Anoura > Anoura caudifer. Next base: position 6,690 of record PVKU01013236.1, on the reverse strand, counting down.
TTTATTATGGTGAGGAATGTTCCCTCTATTCCCACTTTGCTAAGTGTTTTTATCATAAATGGGTGTTGTAGCTTATCAAATGCTTTTTCTGCATCTATTGGTATTATGATCATGTGATTTTTGTCTTTGCTTTTATTATGTGATGTATTACACTCACTGATTTGCAAATATTAGCCATCATTACATCCCTAGGATGAAACCCACTTGGTCATGGTGTATGATCTTTTTAATGTATTGTTGGATGCAGTTTGCCAATATTTTGTTGGGGATTTTAGCATCTATGTTCATCAGTGATATTGGGCTGAAGTTTTCTTTCTTTGTTCTGTCTTTATCTGGTTTTGGGATTAGTATGATGATGGCTTCATAAAAAGAATTTGGGAGTCTTCTATCCTTTTGGATTTTTTCAAATAATCTGTGAAGGATAGGGGTTAGCTCTTCCTTAAATGCTTTGTAGAATTCTCCTGTGAAACCATCTGGTCCAGGGCTTTTGTGTGTCTGGAGTTTTTTGATTACTGCTTCAATTTCATTTGCTGTTATTGGTCTGTTCAGGCTTTCTGCTTCTTCTTTATTGAGTTTTCGAAGATTATATTATTCTAGAAACTTGTCCATTTCACCTAGGTGTTCAAATTTCTTGGCATACTGTTCTTCATAGTAATTCCTTACAATTCTTAGTATTTCTTTGGTATCAGTTGTAATCTCCCCTTCTTTCATTTCTGATTGTTTTTATTTGGGTCCTCTCTCTTTTTTTTGTTGAGGAGCCTGCTTAAAGGCTTGTCCATTTTGATTATCTTTACAAAGAACCAGCTCCTGGATTCATTGATCCTTAGAATTGTGCTTTTAGTCTCTATGTTATTTAATTCTGCTCTGATCTTGGTTATTTACTTCCTTCTACTTGCTCTGGGCTGTCTTTGTTGTTGTTCCTCAAGTTCTTGTAGATGTAGGGTTAAGTTGTTTATTTGAAATGTTTCTATCTTTTGTAAGTAGGTCTGTATTGCTATGAACTTCCCTCTGAGGACTGCCTTTGCTGTGTCCCAGAAGTTTTGGGTTATTGTGTGTTCATTTTCATTTGTTTCCAGAAACTTTTTGATTTCCTCCCTAATTTCATTCTTGACCCATTGATTGTTTACTAGCATGCTATTCAATCTCCATTATTTTGAGTGTTTTGGGTTTTTCCCCTTGGGATTGGTTTCTAGTTTCAGTCCCTTATTGTCAGAGAAAATGCTTGGTATGATTTCAATTTTCTTGAATTTGTTGAGGCTTGTTTTGTATCCTATCATGTGGTCTATCATTCAAAATGTTCCATGTGCATTTGAAAAGAATGTCTATTTAGTTTCTTTGGGATGAAGGGCTCTATATACATCAGTTAAGTCCATTTCATCTAGAGTGTTGTTCAATGCCACAATATGTTTGTTTATATTTTGTTTGGAAGATCTGTCCATTTTTCACAGTGTGTTAAAATCCCTTACTCTAATTGTGTTGCTACCAATATCTTTCTTGAAGTCCTCTGATATTTTATTTATGTATTTAGGTGCTCCTATGTTGGGTGCATGTATATTTATGATGTTTATGTCTTCTTGATGGATTCTTCCCTTGAGTATTATGAAATGACCTTCTGGGTCTCTCTTTATGTCCCTTCCTTTGAAGTCTATTTTGTCTGATATCAGTATTGCTACCCTGGTTTTTTTTCCCTGTCCATTTGCTTGGAAAATTTGTCTCCAGCCCTTCACTTTGCGTCTGTGTAGTTCTTATGTCTTGAGGTGGGTCTCTTGTCTTGTAGGCCTCATATGTGTGGGTCATGTTTTCTTATCCATTCAGCTATCCTATGTCTTTTGATTGGAGCATTTAATCCATTTACATTTAGGGTTATTATTCATGGGTACTTATTCATTGCCATTTTTGTACCTGTTTCTCTCTCTCTGTCTCTCTCTTCCTCCCTTTCCTTAAAGCAGTCCCTTGAGTATCTCTTGCAGAACTAGTTTGGTAAAGGTGTATTCTTTTAGACTTCTTTTGTCTGGGAAGCTCCTTATTTGGCCTTCTATCTTTGTTGAGAGCCTTGCTGTGTAAAGTCATCTTGGTTGCAGGCCTTTGGTTCTCATTACTTGGAATATCTCTTGCCATTCTCTTCTGGCTTGGAGTGTTTCCATTGAGAAGTGAGCTGCTAACTTTGTCAGGGCTGCCTTGTATGTTACTTCCTTTTATTACCTTGCTGCCTTTAAGATTCTCTCTTTGTCTTGGAATTTTGCCAGTTTAATTATGATGTTTCTTGAAGTGGGCCTCTTTGGATACCTCTTGATTGGGACTCTCTGTGTTTTCTGGATTTGTGTGACTTTTTCTCTCATCAAATTAGGGAAGTTTTCCATCATGACTTTTTAAAATAGGTTTTCTATCCCTTGCTCTTCTTCTTCTCCTTCTGGTATCCCTATTATATGGATATTATTACATCTCATATCGTCTTGCATTTCTCTTAATCCCTCTTCATTCTTTATGAGCCTCTTTTCCTTTTCTTGCTCTTTCTGGGTGCTTTTTTCTACTTTGTCCTCCAACTCGCTGATTCAATCTTCTGCTTCATTGATTCTGCTCTTCATTCCTTCTACTGTGTTCTTCATTTCAGAAATTGTATTCTTCATTTCCTCTTGGCCCTTTTTGATGTTTTCTATTTTTTTTTCATGTTGATATAGTTTGCAGTGAGTTCATTATAGCTTCCATGTAATTTCTGGTAGCTCATTGAGAGCTCATGTAGCTTCCTGACAACCATTGCTTTGAACTCAATATCTGATAGTTGAGTTGACTCTGTTTCATTTATCATTCTTTCTGGGGTTCCTCCTTTCCTTTCATTTGGGGATTGTTTCTTTGTCTTCCCATTGTTTGTGAGACTCTTCTTGTTGGCCTCTGCTTCTTAAATCAATGTGTTCTGGCTCCCTGGGTTTATGGTGTGAACTTCTGTGGTAGAATACCTGTGAGATTCAGTGGTGCAGTCTCTTTTGTGTATCCTGGTGTTCATAGCTTCCATTGTGTCAGCTGTTGGGATGGCCCCTCTTGAGGACCAACTCTGGTTTTTTCTCAGTTCCAGGTTTGTTTTTTTGTTTTTGTCTCACTCTTTGCTAATTAAAAAGAGAAAAGAGGAAAAAATGAAATAGAAAGAAAAAAGAGGAAGGAAGAAGAGATAAAATCAGAACGAAGGGAAGAAGGCATAAAACAAGAAAGAAGTAAAGGAAGGAAAAGGAGTTGATGGTTAAAAAGATAAAAATAATAAATAATAATAAGAAATTATTTTAAAAACTCTTGTTGTTTTCAAACTTGCTAAGCCAGTTTTTCTGGTTGCTAGCTGCAATGCTTGAGGAGTGACAGTATTGCTTTTTTCCTTGTTCAGCACTCAGTCAGCTTTGGGGTACTCTCTCTAGGGCTAGCCATATGCCACTTAGCACTGGGCTCTGGCATGTGGGCTCTGGGCCTGATGCCGAGCGCACACTTTCCCCAGGATTTATGGTTGTGAGCTCTGGGTATCCTATGGGATGTATGCACCATCCTTGTTTTACAGGTGCAGGTTCTGGGTTTCTGGGGTGCGTCCACTCACCCTAAGTTCACGGGTGTGAGCTCTGGGTTTCCTATGGATTGTGCGCACTCCCTGGGTTCACATGCATGGGCTCTGGTTCTCCCATGGATCACTCACACTCTTCAGATTCCTGGTGTGGGCTTCCACAAAGACCCGTCCTCCTGTTGCAGGCACCTGTGGTCACACGGGCTCTGGCTTGCACTTCCCCCAGGGCTATGTGTGGGTGCTCACAGCCCCAATGTGTTTGCCACTCAGACTTTAGCTTCTTTCTCTGTGACTTCAAGCAACCAAGTCTCTCCCCTTGCTGCTCAATCCTTGTTTGGCCAGAGAGCAAATAGTTGACCTGGCTCCCTCCCTAGAGTACTGTGGCAGACCCAGGGAGTGCCAGGCCTGGGGCTTCAGCTGCCCTGGTCTCCGTGCTGATCCCTGGGCTCTTATTGTACTGATGAACTCTCCTTACCATCTGGTTTTTCAATGTCTGCTACAGATTTTGATCTCCTATTTTCATATACGCTGTGGTACTGTTGGCTGTTAGCTCTGTTCCTCTGTAGATCAGCTAGGTTTTTCTCCTGTGTATAGGGGGAAGTGGAATCTGTCTCCTCCTACCCAGCCGCCATCTTCCTTCCTCCAGAATTTATTCTTTTAAAACATTTTTAGAAAAGATTTTGTAAAGTGTAATATACATACTGAAAGACATGCATATTGTAAGTATACAGCCCAATAATTTTTCACAAACTGAACACACTTCTGCCATCATCAAAAAGGGACCAGGCTGAGGTGGGTCTGCCTCAGGCTAGTTGGTAATGTGTGTGTTCTTAACTTCATGCAGGAATGATTTCACAAGATGAGTCCAGGCAATTTTGATAGAATGCTTATTAAACCTAGGTACAGTGAAACAAGGAAGTGACTAGGATAGAAGAAGCAACAGGAGAGAGACTATGCAGTGCTATGCTTTGGCTCCCTAGAAACATTATAGGAAAGGAGTGAACCTTGGTGGGGCTGCTGTTAGCTCACTGACAAGTCAGAAAAAGGGGGCCTTATAGACAGGTTCAGGAGGTAAGCCTGGCATGAGCTGACTGTTCCTCCTCTGATTACAAGTCTTGCTGGGACACTTAGAGTTTAGGAGAGAAATGTAAAGATGCATGCCTTAGAGGGAAGAAAGGGGTGGGTGTGCTCCAGAGAGAGGCTGCCAAAGGATTTGCTCTTGTATTACTATTTTATCATATTATTTTTCATATGAACATCTGTAAACCTGCTTTCGCCTCATCTTGTATTTCTCAGGAATCACAATATTGCACTTGATCATTTCAAGGTGATTGGCTTCAGAACACAAGTTCTGATTAACCTTTTGTTGGCTTTGATTCTAATGTCTCTTTCATTTTTCAACCTTTTTGTAGAGCTATCAGATTCTCTGTTGTGTATGCACCACCTAATAGCCAGTCTGATATCTATTCAGTTTTCAAAGTGTTGGAAGGGAAAGGAACAAATTTCCTTTATCCTCAAGGTTCTTTCAGCTGGCCTAATAATCAAACAGACATACAACAGATTAGTAAGAGAAAATAACCATATTTAATACATTCACATTTATGGGAACCCCACATACATAAGGGAGTCATAGACCTAACATCCACAAGAGGGTTAGAGATAGAAAGGGAACTGAGGTATGTAAGATGTTCTGAACTAAGGATGAGGTAATACACCTGTGAGGCTTCAAAGGGTCATTGCAGCATGATGAGAAGAACAAAAGTTTAGTAAATTAAAGTTTTTTCAGCCCTGTAGTTAGGTTAAAAGTAGTTATTTCTGATTATACCTTATTATGGGGAAGGCATCTAATTCAAGTTCTTCAGGATAGTTAAAGAGGGAGGCAGGTAGATGTTTCTCTTGAGCCTACAGCTACAATTGCCCTTAAGCTCAAAATAATTTGCTGGGACTTCTGGCCAAGATGGAGGCATAGGTGGACACACTGTGCCTCCTCTCACAACCAAGATTAAGGACAACAAAAGTATAGAAACAAAAAAACCCACAACCAGAACAGAAAGAAAATTGAATTGTAAGGAAGTCCAACAACAATTCACACAGACCAGGAAGAGACGCGGAATTGTCGGCCAACAGAGGGGTCGCAGCAGGAAAGGGTAGTGGCTGGTGGTCCCAGGTGAACAGGCGGTGGTTACTGAGCACAGGGGGGCAACAAGCAGATCAAGTGATGTGCACAAGGTGGCTGACCATGGTCACACTTTTGCAAGCAGATAAACCAGGTGAAAATGGGCAGCGAGACAGACTGTGCAATGCAGGGCCCCTGCACTAGGAAATAAAGCCTAGGAGCACTGATTGAAAACACTTGTGGGGATTGAGGTGCAGGGAGGGAATCCCAGCCTCACAGGAGAGTTTGTTAGAGAGACCCACAGGGTCCTAGAATGTACACAAGCTCACCCATATGGATATCAGCACCAGAAGGGCCCAGTTTGCCTGGGGAAAGAGGAGGAAGAGACTGGAATCCAAGAGAGAATGGAGCAGGTGCCATTGTTCCCTATCGGACCCCACCCCCACATCCAGCATCATAGCCCAGTGACTAGGTTGCCCCGCCCTGGTGAACACCAAAGGCTCCTCCCCTCACTACTTAACAGGCACAATGAGGCCAAAAACAAACAAATAAACAAAACAAAAAAAAAAGTGGCTCAAACAGGAGAACAGATCAAAGCCCCAGAGCTAATTTATCTAAGTGACCAAGAGATAGCCAACCTATCAGATGCACAGTTCAAAGCACTGGTAGCTAACCTATCAGAAGCATAATTCAAAGCACTGCTGATTAGGAAGCTCACAGAATTGGTTGATTTTGGTTGCATATTAGATGAACAAATGAAGGCTATACTAAGTGAAATGAAGGAAAATGCACAAGGAACGAATAGTGATGGGAGGAAAACTGAGACTCAAATCAATGGAGTGGACCAGAAGGAAGAAAGAAAGAAACAAACAGAAAAGAATGAAGAAACAAGAATTCGAAAAAATGAAGAGAGGCTTAGGAACCTCCAGGACATCTTTAAATGTTCCAACATCCGAATTATAGGGGTACCAGAAGGGGAAGAGGAAGAGCAACAAGTGGAAAAGTAATTTGAACAAATAATAAAGGAGAACTTCCC
>PVKU01013235.1:0-30147 GCA_004027475.1 Anoura caudifer | reverse complement strand
GCCTTGGGGCCCTCGAACGGGCATCGGCTGTACATGGCCTGAGAGGCCCCTGCGTGAGCCACGTGTTCACTGCCTCACCGGTGGCTGGCTGGGCGAGGCCACCGCAATGCGTGGCGTCCACCTGGAGTTCTCCGTAGAGGCCAAAGAACAGGGAAAAGTGAGGTGCGTGACCAGTCGGCCTGGCACCGTCTCCTGTGATTGTTGTGAGCAGTGACTGCGCTGGCAAACCTGAACGCTGGGCCAGTGGAGCCCGGGCCGGTGTGGCTCCTTTGGTTGGAGCGTCATGCCGTGGACCCCAATGACGTGGGTTTGATTACCAGTCAGGGCACATGCCCGGGTTGCGGGTTTAATCCCCAGCCAGTCAATGCTGCTCTCTCTGTCCCCTGACCCTCTCTAAAAAGCAATGAAAAAAAAATGTCCTCAGGTGAGGATAAAAAATAAAAAAGCAAATAAATGAGTTGATAAATCTACTCAGTGAGTCGATAAGAGAGTCCCGCAGAGCACAGGGGAGGTGTGGAAAGGGTTTTCTCGTGGGGAGGCACTGACAGGGCTTCACGTGCCATGGGTGGTGGGCCCCCAGGGGTGGAGATGGTGCCCAGCTCTGGGTCTCCCTGCAGTGCCCTGGGGCCCATGACCTCGACTGGGAACAGCAAACAATGCAGGTGCCAGGGCAGAGGTGGACAAAGTGGCTTCAGGGGAGGGACACGAGAGGCAGACCCACAGGGAGGGGCATCAGCCACAGCCAGGTGGGTGCGGCTAGGGGCACAGGTGCACTGGAAGCTGAGTCCTGCAGGGTCTCCCCACGCGAGGCTGGACTGAGTGCCCAGGTCCCTCTGGGTTCTCTTGGTCAACCGCAGTGACTTTGGGGGTCAGTTTGAAGCATGACCCTCCCGTTCCCCAACCCCCTGTGACCTCACTCCCTGCTTGCTGGTCTTGCAGCTGGCAGAGCGCTTCGGGCCGGTGTTCACCGTGCACCTGGGCTCCCGCCCCGTCGTGGTCCTGCACGGCTACCAGGCGGTCAGGGAGGTCCTGCTGCAGCACAGGGACGACTTCGCTGGCAGAGGAGAATTCTTCCTGTTCCAGGAGCATAAGGACAAAGGTACCTCCCGGCCCGCACGTTGCTGGTGGTGGGCTCTCGGGGCCTGGCAGGGGCTGCCCCGCGGCAGCTGGAGTCCTAGAGAGGGTGGCGAGGTGAACAGGTGCTCAGACAGTGTGGGGGCGGCTGGTGCATCCATTCACCCGACCTGCATTTTCACGAAAGCCACTGCGACATTCACCCCAAAGGACCAGGACCCGCAGCACCCGCGCCCTGTCAGCAGGACAGCGATTGTTACAGGGCAGTGTGACAGAAGCGGGGGTCCTGACAAGCGAGCAGAGCTCGGGCCTCCGGGGCCCCTGGCCTCCCCCATGCTATCCCCACTCACAGCTTCAGCTGCTCCTGGGTGTGGTGGCTCCATCCTCTCAGGTCCCGTAAGCACCATGGGCCCCGAAACCTGCTGGGCGCTCTGAGAGTCCGCAGAGCTTTGCTCAGCTGCGTCCAGGTACTCCAATGAGGGGCCTCGGTGTCCCACCTGGGGCTGTGCCTGGAGCAGCACGGGGTGCTGAGTGCAGCCCAGTTCAGAATGAGTCTCCCATGGGGTTGTCCGCCCGCCCCCCCCCACCTCACCTCACCTCTCTGTCCTGTGCACCTCATGTCTCCACAGCCCCGAGTTCCCCTTTTCCAGAAAACACGCCAGTCACTGCCTGCAGCTAGAGGAGGGCTGGGCCTGGGGTTGCGCGTGGCCTGAAGCTGAGTGTTTTCCAGACTCCTGACCCCAGACCCTGCCTTCTCTGTCTCCTGGGATGCCCTGGAGCTGTGGGGGACACCTGCCGGGTGGGGCGCCCTTCCTCCGCTGTCGCCCAAATGCTCGCTGCCCCGCCTGATGCTCTGTCTGTCCTGACCTCGACCTTCCCGCTTGTGCTCCCTGTACTCCCGGCGGGTGAGGCTTCAGTGAGATCGGAAGAGGATCAGAACTAGACAGCGTCTCGTCTACCGCACGACATGGGGCAGCCTCTTCCTGAGGCTGCTCTTCCTGAGTCAACTTGGGTGACAAGTTTCTAGAAAACCTTCATCTATGTCACATAGAGTTTCCAAATGGACACGTGCACAGCTGGACATGGTGCCCCCACCTGGTCCTTCCACTCTCCATTTCCAAGGTTCTATGGCGCGTGGTGTTTTTCTCTTGGACATTGGGGTTTGTTCCACTTCTTTGGGTTTGCCAAAAGCAAAGTTGGTCACCTCGGCCCCTGTCATCAACACCAGGGGGCTTCCTGTGGTCCCAGAGTCCTCTGCTGCCCCGGTCCCACGCGTGGGCCCACAATGCAGCCAGGCTGCCTCCTGACCGGGGGCTCCGAAGCCCTGACTTCAGCTGGGCTGCGGCTGTGCCTGTGGTGTGAGCGCTCGTCTGCAGTGCAACAGTGGGAGCACAGGCGGTGTGTTCCCGTGTGAAGGACCCGCATGCCTCATCCAGTCAGACTTCGGAAACCTTCCATCTGTGCTACTTATTCTCTGTACCTTTTCCCCCATTCTCCCCTTCCCACTTTCCCGCTGATAACCCTCCTTGTGATCTCCGTTTCTCTGATTCTGTTCCTGTTCTAGTCTTTTGCTTAGTTTTTCGTTTATTGTTTTAAGTTTGGTTGTTAATAGCTGTGAGTTTGTCATCATTTTACTGTTCATATTTTTGATCTTCTATTTCTTAGATAAGTCCCATTAACATTTCATACAATAAGGGCTTGGTGATGATGAACTCCTTCAACTGGATCTTATCTGGGAAGCACTTTATCTTCCCTTCCATTCTAAATGAAAGCTTTGCTACATAGAGCAATCTTGGATGTAGGTCCTCGCCTTTCATGACTTGGAATGCTTCTTTCCAGCCTCTTCTTACCTGTAAGGTCTCTTTTAAGAAATCAACTGACAGTCTGATGGGGACTCCTTTGTAGGTGACTGTCCCCTTGTCCCTTGCTGCTTCTAGAATTCTCTCCTTCATTTTAATCTTGGTTGATGTAATTATGATGTGCCTTGGTGTGTTTCCCCTTGGGTCCACCTTCTTTGGGACTCTCTGAGCTTCCTGGACTTCCTGGAAGTCTATTTCCTTGGCCAGATTGGGGAAGTTCTCCTTCATTATTTTTTCAAATAAGCTTTCAGTGTCATGCTCTTCCTCTTCTCCTTCTGGCACCCCTATGTTTCAGATGTTGGAATGTTTAAACTTGTCCTGGAGGTTCCTAAGCCTCTCCTATTTTTTTTTGAATTCTTGTTTCTTCATTCTGTTCTGGTTGAATGTTTCTTTCTTCCTTCTGCTCCAAACTGTTGATTCGAGTCCCAGTTTCCTTCCTGTCACTGTTGGTTCCCTGTGCATTTTCCTTTAATTCACTTTTCATAGCCTTCACTTCTTCCTTATTTTGTGACCATACTCAACCAATTCTGTGAGCATCCTGATTATCAGTGTTTGGAACTGTGCATCTGATAGGTTGGCTATCTCTTCATCGCTTAGTTGAATTTTTTTTCTGGAACTTTGATCTGTTCTTTTATTTGGGCCATTTTTTTTTTTGTCTCCATGTGCCTGTTACATATGAGGGGCAGAGCCTTGGGTGTCACCAGTGCGGGGCAGCCAACTTTGCTGCATTGTGACGCTGTACGTGGAGAGCAGTCCCAGAGGGAACAATGACACTTGCTCTGCTCTCTGCTGGTTTTCAGTCACTTCCCCCACTACCCACAAGCAAAATGGGCCCTTCTGGTGCTGATTCCTGGGTGAGTGGCTTGTGTATGTTCTAGGGCCCTGTGGGTCTCTCCAGTGGACTCTCCTGTGAGGCTGGAAGTTTTTCCTGCTGCTGCCTCAACCCCTGCAGTTGTTTGCAATCAGAGGTCCGAGGCTTTATTTCCCCGTGCTGAAACCCTGGGTTGTGTGGTCTGTCTCGCTCCCCAGTTGTTCCTCCTGGTTCATCCGCATGCCAGTGTGGGACTGCCTGCTCCACCAGCTTGCCACGAGCCCTCTCCACCTGGCTTCCTGTCTCCACCCCTCCTACAGGTCTGGATGAGTGTTTCTTCTTTAATTCCTTGGTTGTTGGACTTCCATACAGTTCCATTTTCTGGCAGTTCTGATTGTCTTTTCATTTTTAAATTTGTTGTTGTCTTCTTTTGGTTGTGCGAGGAGGCACTGTGTGTTTCCTATGCCTCCATCTTGGTTGGAAGTCCCTGTGCCATTTTGAATCACCTGCCTTCCCCTGGCCATGGCCCACCGCACCCTCCCTGCAGTTTCTCTAATCTCTGGGCTTGGGTCCACAGCTCTGGTCCCACCCCCTGGGAGACACTCTGGTCCCTCTCATCCTTTGCTCACCCACGCCAACTGCTGGGTCACCAGGCTGGCGATTCCAATGGAAACCCGAGTTTGGCGCATTTCCCTTGGCGTGGACACCACCAACCCCCTCCTCACTGTGCAAAGTCCCAGGGGAACCCCAAGCTCAGACCAGCAGACCCGCCCCAGGACCCCCAATCTGGCACCACCTCTGTGCTCAACTTGGTGCCTGGTGCTGCCCCCGCTGGCTGCGCCCCTTTGTCCCAGACCTGGGCTCGCGGGGAGGGGAGCCACTGCAGGTTGTCCCCAGGCTGCTGGTCTGCACGCCAGGGAGCCTGTGGCCCCCACACTCAGCAGGACACTTTGCGGGGCAGACTTGCAAGTTGAGGTGTTGGTGTGAAGGCAACACTCAAAAACAGGGTGGGTTTGGGGGGATTCCATCCTAGACCAGAAAGGGGTGGAAGGCGTGCTTTTCTGTCCCGGAACAGGTTATAAGTGTGATGGGGCCGGGAGCCGTGGGTGAGACGGGCAGGGACCCCAGAGCTGCGCCTGCGCTGTGCTCCAGCCGTGGGTGTGTGGCGCGCCCCCTGCTGCCCTGACGCGTGGTCAGGGTCTGGGCATTGGCAGTAACTCCTCCGCGGTCCCTCCCCCCTAGGGATTACTTTCAACAATGGCCAGAGCTGGAAGGACAGCCGGCGGTTTTCCCTGACCATCCTCCGAGACTACGGGATGGGGAAGCAGGGCAACGAGGCCCGGATCCAGAGGGAGATCCCCTTCCTGCTGGAGGCACTCAGGAAGACGGATGGTGCGTGTGGGGCCTCGCCGGGGCCCAGGAACGCGACAAGTGCTCTCAGGGAGGCTGCGTTTCACAACTCGGGGTCTTCCCTCCAACGCGGGGGAGGGGGAGCAAGAGTGGTGACACGGGTGTCACTGTTACACCTGAATCACAGAGAGGTAGAGAGACCCCAGTAGATCCCAGCACCCCTACCTTTGGGCGTCTCTTCACAGGAGTCGCGGGGCGAAGCAGCGCCCCCGGCTCACCTGCCCGTTTTCCAGGCCAGCCCTTCGACCCCACCTTTCTCCTGGGCTGCGCCCCCTGCAACGTCATCGCTGACATCCTCTTCCGCCAGCGCTTCGACTACAACGACAGCACGAGTCTGAGGCTGCAGAGATTGTTCAACGAGAACATGTACCTGAGCAGCACTCCCTGGGCGCAGGTGAAGCCACTCTCCGCCTTGTCCCGAGTCCGCACTCACCTTCAGCCGCATCGATTAGGTTAGAGCAAGGGAGGGGACACTCGCGTGGTGCGGACAGACAGGCCTGCACATTTTTTCTGGAGACGCGTGAGCCCGATGCGGCCCTTGGCTAAGCTCAGGACACTGTTTCACTCTGGCACATCGGTCTCCGCGGTGCACGTGGCGCATGGGCCGTGAGTTCGCGTTTGCACCGAACGGCCCTGCCTGACCGAGGGCTGCCCAGACGGTCCTGGGGGCCAAGTACTATGCAGGATACAGTAGCCTCAGCCCTGACTTTAGCTTTGGAGAAATGTACTCGTCCAGCACACAAAATCATGTTGCATCCCGAAGAAAGAAAACATACATAGTAAGACGTTCTCTCTTGTTCCCCCCCTCTCCAGCTTTATAACACTTTTCAAAGCTATCTACGCTACCTGCCCGGAAGCCATAGAAAAGTATTGAAAAATGTGTCTGAAATAAAAGCCTATGTCTTAGACAGAGTGAAGGAGCACCAGGAGTCCCTGGACCGCAGCTTCCCCCGAGACTTCACCGACAGCCTGCTCATAGAGATGGAGAAGGTGCCCTGGCCCCATGCCCTGGGAAGCTGAGCTCTCGGCTCTTCCGAGATGGTTGTGGGGCGGGGGGTGTTTCTCTGATGTGTTGTCACCGGCACTGCTGGTGCCCAGACTGCCCCCGGTGGGTCCACTCTGGTGCTTCTGGTTTTACACAAACACCCTGGCTTCAGCATGACCGCCGCACGCTGCTCCCATGCAACCAGCCTGCCTGGCTCCTTCAAGGCCGCACAGCTGTGCCCCACCACCTCCCCTGGGGAAGTGGACAGAGGCTGTGGAACACACTTGGGGACCCCTCACCCCAGCTCCCTCCACGCCATGCCCCCTAACCCTGGCTGGGCCTCAGCTGGGGAGAGGCCCTCAGCAGTCCTCCTCTGCATGTGGACCCCGAGGTGTGCGTGATTCCCAGGGGCTCCTCGAGTGCTCGGCAGTTCTGAGATGGTTGGCTGTGCTGTGTACCTGACAGCCCCTCGGGACCCCCAGTGCAGACTGGTCACACGTCACCTCTTTCCTTTGACGTCACATGTGGCTTTGGAATAGCACGTGACTTCCTAGGATGACAGCCCCAGCAGTTGGACCCCTCCCTGCCCTTCCAGAGGCTCAGCTTCCCTGTGACTCCCCTGGGTGGTGTGCAGAGGCCCACAGCTCAGCCCCAGGCTGCCAGAGGTCACGACGCAGGACCAGCCAGAGCTGCGTGGTCCTGGAGCAGGCTCCGTGCTCTAGAAGCGGCCAGAGCCCTGCGGCCTGGGCAAGGCACAGGCCCTCACCTTTGTGGGAGGCTCAGCTCCCTAGCTGTGCAGAGGAGACGGCTGTGTCTCCACGGGACAGCCTTGCACACGCCTGCCCTTTCTCCCCGCGGAGCTGGCAGGGCTGGGGCTGCTCTGCGGTGGAGAGACAGACGCAAGGGTCTCTTTCTCACTCACCTGAAGACGTCATCTTACTGAGTCTCCGTCTGTCTGTAACACCCATAGAAACAACACAGTGCGGAGCCTGGGCTGCACAGCTTGGACAACATCGCCGTGACTGTGGCCGACGTGTTCTTCGCGGGGACAGAGACCACCAGCATGACCCTGAGATACGGGCTCCTGATCCTCCTGAAATACCCGGAGGTTGAAGGTACGTCCAGTCACGGGCAAGGAGCCCAGGGCTATGTGGCTCGCTCACCTGGACGGCCAGCCTACAGCATTTAGGTGCCAGCTTTCTTCTATAAGTGACATTGCCCATCAGTCCTCGCGGGACTGACGCGGGGTCACTGGACAAATTCTTGGGGGCGGGGGAAGTGTCTTTGCACCTGACCCTGACAGCTGCCTGGCACCCCTGGCCGGCAGCCCGCCCACACCCCACCGACACCCCCGATCACTGCGGAGGGAAGCTCGGCACCAGCGTGGACCCTTGCAGTGCCATCTTAGTTCCTCTCTGGGGCGGAGCCTGTTCGTGGTGCAGACAGTGATCTCTGCGCTGCTCTGGACTATGCAAGGGCTGCCTTCCAGGCCGAGCTGGGGTGGCCTTGTTCCAAGGAGCTCCCCACCACTCCCAGCCACACTCGCCACTGCTGGTGATAATGTGGCTCCTGCCTTTTGCCAGGCACCTGCCCAAGCCCTTTAAGACCCTGTCTGACAGTGCCTGAGGGCAGCTGCTACAGGATAAGAAGTAGCTTCCCCAGGTGCACGGATACACGGCCTGTCCAGGCCAGACCTGGTCCGCAAACTCCGCAGCAGGCGCTCTTTCCTTCTGACGGGAAGGTGGGGGCGAAGGAGCCCCAGGGCCTCGGAGCAGGGCCCTGCCCAGGCCTGTGGTGGCCCTCGCGGACTTCTGGCCTCGCGGCCCCGTGGACCACAGACTCGAAAGTGTTTTACGTTGTTAATTATGAGAAGTTTCTCATATAAAGAAAAATAAAATAAACGAGAGACACCCATACACCCACTGCCAGATCCCACACATGTTCACACTTTGCAGTCCATACTTCAGGGCTCTTGAAAAGAAAGTAAGTTTGGAGCCAGCTGAAGCCCCTCTTCCTGCCTCCGGCCCATTTCACTTGCGCATACGATCCATCCTGTTGTGTGTGATTTAAATTTTTACCTGGCTACCAAACTGTGCACAATTTTGCAGTTCACTCAACGTATTATAAAGGCCCACAGGAAACCAGAAACCCAGAGAGGACACGCAACTTGCCAAAGGTTGCCATTACCTCTGCCAGCAAGGTGGGGCCTTCCAGACCTCTGTTCCCAGGGGCTCTTCAAGCAGTGGACACGCCTGTTTCCATCCTGCACGCTCCTTACAAGCGCGAGTAAAGCAGCCCAAGGTACTCACTAATCCGGAGATTTCTCTCCGAATGAAAATTTGTGAGACCCTGCTGGGTATCCTGTTTCTGTCATAAGGACAAGACCTGGATTAGTCATGGTCAGCAGAGCTGCCGGAGGCCACAGAGAGCCAAGTGACGGTGGTAATAGGGCCTGCAGCCCTGGTCCCCCTGCCGCGATGGTGCCCATGACTTCAGCCCCCTCTTCTGTGGCTGTGGGGGTGCTTTCAAACCTGACAAGCCTGGAGGCTGCAGAGATGCCTGTGACCCTGGCAGCAGCAAGGCACCGGCAACCTTGGAGGCATTAGGGGTCAGCAAGGGCACGGGTTACACCTCGGGCTGAGGCAGCGGAGGGAGGAGAGGGCTGGCCCCCGCCATCTACTGGAAGGCAAGAGAAAGACCTCCAGTCACCAACCTTCTGGACTCTCCCAGTCAAAGTAAAGGCCTCTCCTAACCAAGAACAGTGTTTCTACTTCCAGCGCCGCGGCCGAGGAAGAACTCATCGAACACCGCGAGGGATCGTGCCAACACGGTGGACAGTTGTCCAGAACACAAGCTGAGAGCCCCAGAAGGGTTAACGGACAGCAAACACAAAATAGCTCGGTGAGTCACAAGGAAACTCAGAAAGACCGCTCAGTGCACTCGAGTGAAGTTAACGAACGGAAACAGCATTTTACCAAAGAGACTGAAACCCTAAGAAAGAACCAGACAGAAAATCTGGGGCTGAAGAACTCCGTACATGAGAGAGAGGAAGGTGCAGCAGAAAGCACCCGGAACAGGGCAGAGCTCATGGGAGGGAAGACAGACTCTAGCAATGGGTCATGTGGGAGAGGAGAGAGACCTGAGATTTTTTAAAATGAAGAAGCTCTAGGAGAATTAATTGACTCCTTTTTAAAAAAGGGCAGCACGGGACGGTGGGCATCGCAGAATGAGGAGAGTGGCAGGGAACAACACTTGGAGCAGCAGTCCCCAGAACTTCCCAGCGCCGGGAGAGGGCTGGGCGCGCGAGCACAGGGGCCGGTCACCTCGGTGCAGGAAGGGCTTCTCCAACAGGTCGTTTTACAACTATCAGAAGTCGGTGACACAGGAAGACTTCGAAGGCAGGTGGGGGAAAAAGACAGCAACCTACAAAGGCTGACCCCGTTCGGCTGTTGGCAGGTCTCTCAGCAGAACTCTACAGCCCAGGAGAGAGAGAAGTGATAGATTAAAAAATCTTGCAAAATAAAAACTGCCAGCCAGGAAGACTCTGCCCAGCAGAGTTATTCTTCAGATGTGACAGAGAGACAAGGGCCTCGCCAGACAGACAGCAGCTAAGGGAGGTCACCACCGCTGGACCTGCTGTGCAGAAAGGCTGGAAGGAGCTCTTCTGCCTGGAACGAAAAGGCAAAACTCCACAAAATGGTGAGTAAGGTGATGGGTGGATGGACAGAATCAGAAAATTGCAAAGCTGTTTCAGAATACGGCATAAAAGTTAAAGGGAAAAGCATTAAAAACAACTCTGTTTTAATCAGGTAAGAAGCTCGCGACATAAAAAGGGATAGTTTGTGGCAACAAAGTATTGAAGGAGAGGAGGCAAAGGGCAGGACCCCTGTGGACGGCGTTAGGAAAACTGGACATGCCAAATAATGAGACCGGACCACAGCGCTGTGCCATACTCGGAAATTCACTCTAAGTGGATTGAAGACAGGAATGTAAGACCTGAAGCCACAAAACACAGAGAAGGAAATATGTACTAAGCCCCTTGACATCACTCTTAGCGAAGTTTTTAGGGATTTGACTCCAATCACAAGGGAAGGAAAAGTGAAAATAAACAAACGGGACCACGTCGAACTAAGAAGCATCTGCACAACACAGGGAACTACCAACACAGTGAAAGGCAACTTACAGATCATACCTGTGATAAGGAGTGAATGTCCCAAATATACAAAGAACTCATACAACTCAACAACAACAACCACCGAACAACCCGATTTAAAAATGGACAGAGGACCTGAATAGACATTTTTCCAAAGAAACTTACAAGTGGCGAACAGGCACGTGAAATGACATTCAACGCCGCTAATCATCAGGGAAATTCAGGTCAACACCACAATGAGATACCACCTCATATCTGTCAGGATGGGATCAAAAAGACAAGGAATGTGTAAGTACTGGGGAGGACGCAGAGAAAAGGGAACTTTCTTTCGCTGTGGGTGGGAGTGCAGATTGTTGCAGCCACTGTGGAAAGCGGTGTGGCGGTTCCTTAAAAAAGCAAAAGTTGAATAACCATATGATATAACTATTTAACTTTTGAATATTTATCCAAGCACGGTAAAGCTGTTACCCTATTTTTCGGACCATAAGACACACCTAGGTATTAGAGGAGGAAAACAGGAAAAAAAAATTTTGAAGCAAAAAATGTGCTAAAATATTTAGTAACATAAATAACATGATATTTCACCAACGTAAATGTAAACAGAACTCAACAGCAGCATTAACAACCATTATTCCTCCCAAATTGTTAGGGGGGTGCATCTTATTAAAGTCCAAAAAATACAGTAATTTAAAAAATATGTGTACCCCCATATTCACTGCAGCAGCATTTACAACAGCCAAGATATTGAAACGACCCAAGTGTGCATCGACGAATGAATGAAGATGTTATTCGTAGCATATGTATCAATAAAAAGTGCGACCTTGCCATGTGTGACCGCATGGGTGGACCTTGAGGTCACTGCACTAAGAGAAATAACTCAAACAGAAAAGGACAAATAACCTTATGATTTCACCCATGTGTGGAATATAAAAAAACCACAGCAAACCAAACCGATCTCAGGGACGCAGACCACAGATCGGTGGTCACCAGAGGGGAGAGGGAGGGGAAGCGGTTCAGGGGGGGTTGCTGGAGAGTGGTGGGCGGTGGCAGCCTCGGCGGTGCACACGATGTCATGTGTGCAGGTGCAGAACTAGAAAGTTGCACACCTGAAGCACATAAACCAATGTCACCTCAATAAAAAATTAAGGAAGGGTGGATGCCAAAACGTGCTGGAGACGGTCCCCTGGCAAGCTCAGCTCTCACTGAGGTGTGGGAGACCTAGGTATCGGACAGCACAAGGCCGCTGGGCTGAGGCTCCCATCACTGGGAATGCTCCGTAGACACCTACTGAGTGGACGGCAGGCTGGCTGGGGGTGGGGCCCGCCTAGAGCCAGTCCTTTACACTTGTCTGTCCCTATGTTGCAGAGAAACTTCACGAAGAAATCGACAGGGTGATCGGGCCCAACCGAGTCCCTGCCGTCAAGGACAGACTAGAGATGCCCTACATGGATGCCGTGGTGCATGAGATCCAGCGCTTCATCAACCTCCTGCCCTCCAACATGTTGCATGAAGCCACCCGGGACACGGTGTTCAGAGGATACGTCATCCCCAAGGTCAGGTGTGAGCTGGACTCCAGGCCCCAAGTACCGTCCCAGCAGCTCAGCTGCTGTCCTGCCCAGGGACAGGGTGGAAGCTCCCAGGACACCTCTCTCTGGCAGATGTGGCAGGGCCACACGGCCCCACCACAGAGTGCTGTTTCCCCAGGAGTCCCCACACGGACCTCATGACCACAGGAATGAGGAAATATGGCAAAGGGACCCCTTCGGAAGTCCCCGGGATTGGTGGTGTATTCTAACACCAAAAAGCAAACAACACAAGTGACACTCAGTCCTTTACTCCTCCAAAAAGCTTAGAGCTCCCACTAACCCTTTAGACCTGACCCCTGGCTGCTTTCTAGCTGGTCCGTAAGCAAACAACTTCCTCAACTGAAACACACTCTTTTGTGGAAGGTAAAATCCAAAACACCCCTCTGCACTGGGGGTCTGCAGATCAGAGCCCATGTTTTCCGAACGTGACTGAGACAGCCTTTATTCTTCCAGGGTACAGCCGTAATTCCAACACTGGACTCCGTCTTGTTTGACAAGCAAGAATTCCCTGATCCAGAGAAGTTTAAGCCAGAGCACTTTTTGGATGAAAGTGGGAAGTTCAAGTACAGCGACTATTTCAAGGCATTTTCCGCAGGTAAGAAGAGTTCGGATGTGGCACCCTACCCGGGGATTTGCCCGGGATTCCTGCCCCCCATTCCACGTGTACTCTGCCATCACCCCAGACCTGCATTGTGCCCCTTACTTGTACTCGCAATGTGACCCCCATGTGCTCCTCTCTGTTCAGAGCAGTTAGTGACGTCTCTTCACCAGCAGTCCTGGGAGTGAAGTATTGGGGATGAATTATCCTTCCATACGTAGATGTTTCACTTCATTCAGAGCTACAACTCTTTACTTGCTAGGACTTAGTAAAAAAATCTTTCAAAACTGTATGACCTCACTCTCTGTAGGGCTACTGAACAAAATACAACATGTGGTTCCCCGGACTCATCACGGGCCATCCAGCCCTTCCTGGGCCGTCAGCCCATGGGCCTTGGTCCCTTTCCCAGGGCCTCTCCTCAGACGTCAGTGTGACGGGAGGTCATATGACCAGCTCGGTACTTCAGCACCGCACACTACAGCGCTGGCTTCTTTCCTGTAGGGCACGGGGATGACCAAGGGGCGGGCGGAGACTGCTCTCCAACCTACCAGGGGTCACGCAGCTGAGTTCCGGTGGTTGAGGTGTGAGGCTGGTCCCTGAATATGTGTCACTGATGCTCTCCCCTTGAAATGCATTCTGCGCCCCCTTTTCAGAAAGGGGCAGGAAGGGGTCCCTCCTGCTGCGGGTGGCAGCTCTCCCTGGCCGCCCCCACCTGGCTCCTGCCTAATTGTCTCTCGCGTACATCACCACTGCAGGAAAGCGGGTGTGTGTCGGAGAAGGCCTGGCTCGCATGGAGCTGTTTCTCTTCTTCACCGCCATTTTGCAGCACTTCAGCTTGAAGCCTCTCGTTGCACCCGAGGACATCGACCTCAGCCCCATCGCCAATGGGTTTGCCAGCATCCCCCCCCATTACACTCTCTGCGTCCTTCCCCGCTCGCAAGTGTGAGGCACGGGTGCTCTGGGGACAGTACGTGGGCATGAGGGAAGCCGCTCGCTGCTGGCCAGTTGTGTGGGCAGAGTGAGGAGGGAGGCCAAGCCTCCCCACGCTGTACACACACTGGCCTTGACAGAGTAGGTCACGTTCAAAGCCAGCAGCTGCAGCATCTCCCAGTCTCTGACTGGCCATCCTGCCTCCCTCTCGTTGGGACCCTTCCTCCCAGATAACCCAGGAGAGTCCCCCGTCTCAGGATCCTCACCACTCATTCTGAGGCCCCTTTGCCGAGTAAGGTACCACAATCGCAAGTTCTTGGACTAGAATAAGGATGCCACTGGGCCCACCATTCTGCCATTTTATCCACCACGGGGTGTGACCAAAACCTGAGTTTGACAAATTGGCAGATCAGTCAGCTGCAGAAGCCCTGCCACCCCTGCTCTGAAAGGAGCCTGCCGGTCTCATCACACTATGCAGAATAAACTCCCCGCCGCAGAAAAAGACCAGAAAATGCCGTCTCGCTTGCTTTGGGGATTTCAATTTGAGAGAATGCCTTGGAAAAATTCTGAAGTGCTGCTCCCAGTGGTGGGAACTGTTGGGAGGGAGAGTGGGAGCCCTTTGAGCATAAATGTGCAACCGACCCAGGCAGGGGCATTTGGCTGAAGAGTCCAGGCTGACTCCTGGTGGGGCTCTGGTGCCTGCCCTCCTGTGTGGCAGACGGCCATTCTCCTGTGTGTTCGCAGGGCTGCCTGGCTCTCTGGCCGCTTGTTACAAGGGCAGCAATCCCATTGATGGGGGCTCCACCCTCAGGACCAAGGACCTCCCAGTGGCCCCACCTCTTAATGCAGTCATGTTGGGATTAGGGTTTCAACATGGCCCTAACCCACAGAATCCACGTCCTTACATGCAAAACACGTGTACCTCATCCCAATGGCCCGAGTCTAAATCTGTTGCACATCCGCTCGGAAGCCTGAAGCCTGAAGTCTTGTCTCAACACCACTTACCTGAAGCCGGGAGAGACTCGGCGCAACTCTCCCTCAAGCTGCCGACACGCAGCTGTGGGCTGTGTTGCTGATGCCCTTTGAATGTTGGGTTTTTGCATCTTTTGCATGTACACACCCATTTTATATTCATCTGTTCTTACACAGACCTGAAACATGTTTATCGATCTTGCAAAAGATTCACATGTCACCGTGGGCAGAAATGGCGCTGTTGCCATCAGTTCCCAGCTCACAAACGCAACCTACCCCCACTGATGTGGGACGGTCCCAGTTCTTGTGAACTGCATAGTTTTGGGGGACCGCGCACACCTGTCATTACATTAATTCCTCGTGCATGGCTTTACGCTACTGTAAATATAATTTTTAAAACTTCATTTTGCCACTTGCTGCTTAATCCCCGCCTGCCTCCAAGTGGCTGAGTTGTTTTGCTGGGGCAAGATGTGCAGCTGCCCCGCACAGACCTCCAACGCAGGCACGATACGCGCTGAACGCCAGTGTGAGCTGAGCTCGGGTCTCGCTTCCACCATCTTATGGCTGTTTACCGAGAAAACAGAAGCGCAGGACGGACCAGGCTCTCAGCTGGTCTCGGCGAGCGCACGGGCGGGCTGTTCCGCAGCAGGAACACGGCTCCCTGGTTTGGAGGTGTCCGCGCACACATGCACGGTGGTTCCCGACAGGAGGAAGCGCGGCTGCGAACCCTGCAGAGGAAAGCCGCATCTGGGCCGGTGTCCCCCGAGCAGGTGCCGTGAGCGGTGTTCGGCTGAGCGGCGTACCCGTTCCTGAAAGCGGTTGAGATGCTGTGCCATTTTCTTGCGATAAACCGCAGAGAACACTGTTATTTTGGGTCTTGCGCCCTGGTGTATGCACATCAACTAGATTTTTAAAAAATGCTGACCTCTACTTAGCAAACTTTTGGATTCATTCAGCCATTCTGCTACGTACCTGTGGACTCATCCCTGAAGCACATCAGCAGAAGCTCTGCTCTTGGTTTCCTGCTCCGCCGTCTGGGACGTCCAGTGGGTGGGCCGTGTTTGCACACACCTGACGTGCCTTGTACACGTCGCCAGTTATAAATGAAGTTACCTTCCACCTCTAGCTTTTGAGGGTTTTTTTATATATAAATACATGTTACATGTTGTTAAAGGCCTTTCATTCATCAACTGAGCTAATTATTTACTTTTTGTTGTGAACCAAGTCTACAAAATTAGTTCTGCTCAGGGGCTTGGCTGATGGCGGTTTTCTAAAAGCAATGTTCCCATGTCATTCAGGTGAACACGCTAATTTCACGAGACTCACGCTTGACAGGACACAGCCGGTTCACGCACACCAGTCTGACCAACCCCATCTCAGAGAAGACAACCGAGTCTGCATCTGAGGCTGGACACCTGAGCCCTCCCACTAACTGCACAACATGCCCCAGACATGCTCTTCCTCTCCCACGGAGCCAGCGTGCTTCGGGTGGGGCCTGTGAGGGCCCCTTGCCAGCCCCACCACCCGCTGTCCTGTGTGGGACTTAATTCACTGTACTCTGACCCAGGAGCAGACTTCACTCTCGACATTGCCCTCAACTGGGTCAAGGCACGGGGCGGACCCGAAACAAGCCTCAGAGGCACCAACATGTCCCTGTGACCGGCCCAGAGCACACTGAGCTTTTCTAACATTATATTCTTTTAACAAGTGTCTCAGTTATGTGTTTTGTGCCCACGAAACTGCAATGCACACTTAGCTTCCAATTACATTCTTTTTCACAGCCAGTCAGGGGTGACTGCGGGCATGCAACCCATGGGCCGTCTGTAGCACCTGGGTCCTCACTGCTGGGGTTTCTGGGTTTCTGTGGAGTCCAAACCTGAGCAAGAGACCCTCACAGGGAAGCTTCTCAGAGCCCCTGCACCTATCGTGTGAGGGTCTCAGGTCTGCATCCTCTGCCTGGGGACCCAGACCAGTAGGTCCTAGGGATGAGCAGACCAGAGGTTAGGGAAGTGTCTGAGTGCCCACTGAGGTCGAGGCAGAGTGGCCAAGGATGCCCCCACTCTCTGGCGCCTTGAGCTGCCCAACTCCAAGCCGCTGGCATAGACTGGGCTGAGGCAGCTGTGCAGAAATAGTGCCTTTATTTCCTGAGGCCCAGGGCGTAAGCTCCAGGGCAGGGTGGGGCCTCCTTGCCTAGGATGGTATCAGGCCCTGCTCGGTGGGCGGCTCTGGGCAGCTCAGTGGCCAGCATTTCTCCCCGCTGATGCTGAGGGGATTTGGATTGGCCTGTGGGAGGTCAGGGTCTGAGATGGAAGTCTCCACGCACCCCTGTAGCCACACCCTCCCGGGGCCTGCACCTTCCCACCCCACCACTGCCAGCTTCTGCACATTTGCTGTGGATGTGCCCTGTGGGAATGCTCTTCCCTGAAGACCATCCTCTGAGGCTCCCTCCTTGCCTTCCCACCCCCAAGGTCCTTTCACGAGCTGTCTCTGCTTCCTGCCACTTGACTCCAGGGCTCACAGCTTCTCCTGGGCTGGCCATGTCCTCTTGTTTGTCCTGGGCTTTAGCAGTGACCTGGACGCCGAGGTTTTCCAGCTCCTCCTTCAGCCTAGAAAGGAGTGGACAGGAGAGGGGGAGGGCAGGAGGAGGGACAAGAAGGCAGGCAGAGACCAGGAAGCATGGGCTGGAGACACAGACCCCCCCTGCGACCCTCCCCATATGGGCTGGGGGAGGGGCTCCGTGCCCACCTCTGCTTCTTCTGCTGCAGCTGCTTGCACTTCTCCTGCAGCTGCTCATGGCGCTGGGCAGTGTTATCCAGGAGCTCCTGGGCCCTTCTGTTCTCTTCCTCGAACAGGTGCCTGGGGCGGGCGTGGGAGGCATCAGTGCTGGCAGCATCCTCCCTCCGTCCCATCTTCCCACCCTGTCCCCGTCTTACACTGCAGCTGCTGCCTCCTTGCTGCGGAGGAAGAGCCCCTCAGTGATGGCAGAGCAGCCCTTGGCCCCAAACTGGGAGCACAGACGATGCTTCACATCCTCCAGCTTTGCTTCCACCAATTTCTCTGCAGCAGAAGGGACAGTTGGGTGGGGCTGGGCGGGTTGGGGCTGACCAGGGCCTCCCCATTCTCACCTTCCTTGAGCAACTGCTCCTTGCTGCTGTCCAGGGTGCCAATCTCTCGTGCCAGCTGCTCTGGCCTCTGAGGGGTAGAAAGGAGGCCCATGCATACTTCCGCCTCCCCATTCATCTCAGAGAGGCCTACCTGGACCTAGTCTTCACTCAGAACACTGTACTTCCCACTACTCTGGCCCTCCAAGCACGCCAGGCACCGTCCAGCCTCAGGGCCCCTGCACTGGCCACTGCCTCT
Organism: Anoura caudifer; assembly: GCA_004027475.1. Taxonomy (NCBI): domain Eukaryota; kingdom Metazoa; phylum Chordata; class Mammalia; order Chiroptera; family Phyllostomidae; genus Anoura; species Anoura caudifer. The sequence goes on along the minus strand of PVKU01013235.1, from coordinate 12,409 downwards.
GCTTGGAACTGTTTCTCCCCAGACACCTACGGGGCTGACTGAGCTGGAGAGGCTCCAGAAGGGGTTAACGTTCAAGAATTTTCTAAGCTTTGAAAGCAGCCCTGGGGCAATTATTTACTATAGTAGATGCTGCCAACACTACAAATCAGAGGTCTCCTCTGGAGAATCAGTTACTGGCCCAGCACTGAGTCTCCTCCTCTTCCCTCCGCGTGGCCCCTCACTGAGCCCTTCCGTCTGACACTCACTCTCTCTGCCTATCTTCTGGTTTGAAGACCGGGATCCCCCTCTCCACGGCTGTGCTGTGATGTCCCCAAACACACCCGTGGATTTCCCTGATGTATGACCCCTCCTTGGGTCATCAAGATCCCTCCTGACCACTGAAGGGCCCTGGGAAGGCAGTGGGGATGGGCAGGCAGGACCAGTGACAAGGAGGAAAGTGGGTGGCAGTGAGTGGGCTGCTGAGGCTCCGACTGGAGAGAATTCTCACGTACGCCGCCAGGGCTCGCTTGAGCAGTGTGTGTGGCAGGTGCCAGAAAGGAAGCCTGGAGGATGACCCTGAATTTGGAACTGGCTCTACTGGGGAAGATGGGGAAGGTGGCTTTGAGTGACTCACATGGAATTCCCAGAGGTCCTTGTGCTGGCCCATCAGATCTTCCAACTGTTCCTCGAAATCCAATCTGGGGTCCAACCACACAGGATGGGGGGTCATGGGGTGAGACCCCTCCCAACCTGGCCCAGGCCAGGGGTCTTCATTCACAGCCCTGGGGCACTGCCCATGTTCCTTGCTCTGCTTGAAGCACCTTCACTGCCTTGACCCGCAGCTCAGCTAGTTCTGACCTCATCCCTGACATCATCCACACCCACAACCCTTCCCAGCTCTCCCCATGCTGTCCCCCCCACCAGCCTTAGGCACTGGGATTTACCTCAGCTGCCTCTGTTTGCGCTTTTCTTCCTCAATCTCGGAGTTCAGTACAGAAATTCGCTGCTTGTACTCCTGCAGCAGGGTTTGCTTCCTGTGAAGAGGCAAGGCAGCCCTCAGACATGTTCTCCGAATGCGTCCCCAGGAGGTGGCTGGGGTAGGGCTGCTGCCTCCCTCTCCCAAGGTCTGCTCTAGCCTTCCAGATGGGGGTCCTCTCTAACTTCGTGGGGGGACATGAGCACATGGCCGTTGGGAGTACCTTTGTGAGGACCAGGGAGATCGACATGGATGTGCTCAAGTGCAGAAGCACACACATATTAATCTCCTCTGACTTCCCCAAACAGGTCCAGTCTTAGCATGCCAGGGCTCGGTGCCCGTGGCTACAAGCTGAGCTACGTTAAGTGTTCAGGAGGTGGAGAGGTGGACGCACAAACAGCTGGGGGGTGGGAGGATCGTGGTTGATTGGTGAGAAGCTGAGTGGACAGAGGGCTGGCTCAATCCCTGAATGAAAGGGCAGATGGGAAGGTGAGAGAACAGTCAAGGAGCCTGTGGAAAGAGCAAAAGGCGTAGAATGAAAACTGGCTAAAGGGAGCGAATTGGTGTTGTGGCCAAAGAACGATCATCTGGGTGAGACCACCCGTGACAGGACTGCAAGAGCGAGATGGGAAGACATGCCTGTGGCCTTTCCCTCCGACAGGAGAAACCTAGCGCTGTGGGCAGCAAGGCGTCCCTTCGTTTCTTTACCAGAGGGCAGCGCAGGGCTGGGCAGGGGAGGGGAAGCCCCATGGAGCTCTCACCTCTGTGCCTCACCCTCCTTCTCCTGGCAGTGCAGCCGGAGGGTCCGGAGGGTCTCTGCAGGGAGAGGAACCGGGGGCTCCGAGAGAGCCCCTCACGGCATCAGGTTTGTGGAGAGGTAACAGGGTCCCATCATGTGGCGTCTTGAGGACACCTGATGGGACTCTGTCACTGACTGCAAGTCTGGTGGGAGCCACAGGAGGCATGCAAGCCGACCCCAGTTCCAAAGGGCTTCAGCAGCTCTGCAGGCAGGGAGCTTCCCAAGGGCAGCAAAGGCAGGAGCCTGGGGTGGTGTGGCCGCACTTACCTTGCTTTTTGCTCAGAGTCTCTTTCAGGCGCGCTTTCTCTCCACTCACTGGAAAACACAGCCACATGGTCAGTCCTCAGGGACTGGGCTTGCCCACGGTCTCATGGGTGGTTTGGTACAGCCCCACCCTGAAACACCAATGTGGACCCCTCAAGGCAAACTCCCTCCACACGCTCTGTGAGCGCCAAAGGGCCCTGGTGTTGGCAACGGGTGGTTGTGAGGACCCTGCAGAACAGAGGTGTTTACAGAGAGCGGAGAGCCAAAGTAAACACATCACATGAGTAAGGGCTGGGAAGAAAAACACCAGCAGTGGGGGCGTGTGATCGGGTGGCGCAGGGTGCTGTCTTTAGATGGGATGATTGGGGTGGGTTCTCCCTGACCACGGAACATTTGAGCTGAAAGCTGAATGATGATGTAAAGCAACAAGAACCTATATTATCTGGAGGGAAGAGCCCAGCAAAGGCCCTGAGGTGGAAGTATGGTTGTGCCTGAGGTTGGAGAGGGGGGAGGGGCCCTTGGCCACAGCCAAGAGGCTGAGTGTCTGGAATACTGGGTTCAGGGAGGCATGACACCGAGGACCTCGCAGCGAGGCCCGGAGCACTTACGTGAGTCCAGCTCCTTCTGCAGGGCCTCCCAGACAGTCCGGGCCTCTCCCAGCTCCTCACTGGCTTTCTTTTTTGCTGTCCCAAAGAGAAGTACAGACATGGTGACAGTGCAGCCTCCAGCTGCACCATTCAGTGCAAAGGGTAACATTTTACATTTGTCTTCAAGCAAACCTAGAGGGGCTCAGATGTCATAAAGCAGGAACACAAGGTTTCCAGAGGCCTCTGCTGGCAGCAGGCCCACATCAGTGGGCACACGACTGTAACAACTACTTTGCGATCGTGCTTGGTTTAATGCCCTGCTGGTGCTGTTGTGAAACAGTAATTTCTGGACAAGGGGTCCTGCAAGTCACACACATGGCTATGCCTGGTTTACAAACCAAGGTTCCTGAGCTCACCTTGCTGAACTTCATTAATCCGGTTAATCAGGACCTCAACCCGGGGCTCTAGGCTTCCCGCTGCAGAAGGAAAGAAGGCTGAGTGAAGACTGCAGGGCAGGTAGGGGAGACAAGGAACAGATACACCGAGACACTGACTCAGGCCGGAGTAACCGTAGTCAGGAGAAATAGAGGGGAAGGGATTAAAGATGGAAGGAGTGGGACATGATTCTTCAGATACAGGAAAGGCTCCAGGGCCCCCAGTCAAGGGAGGGGACAGGCTCTGCACTCCGTGGGAGTGGGAGGCAGTCAGTGCAGAGGTCCGCCCTGAGATGGCAACCTGGCTGGGAGGTACGGGGGGAGGTGGGGGGGCAGGGGGTGTGGAGCAGAGTAGCAGGGGTGAGGCTGAGGGCAGGGAGGCGGAGGCGGAAACCTGGGTTTAACTGAATGCAGTGGGAACCAAGTGGGTGGTCAGCAGGGGGGCTGCAACTGCATTTTGAGAAAATGTTTTGCTTGCTATCTGCTATCTGCTTTGCTTATTATATTTTAACTTTGGATCATGGGTCCATATTTTTATTTAAAGGAGTTAAGTTCTAAAAGTAAGAGTGAATGAGTTCATGTCCCAAGGCTGTGAATTGTGGGGTCTGGAATCGAATCCATTTCTGTCTGAGCCTGAGTTTCAAAGGAGACATATGACCTTGCTGCAGCTTCTTCACCATTTCCATCAAGTCTCCAACCTCCTGTGAGGACTTGGCCAGCCCTGTGGAGATAAGACGGGACACCTCAGAGTCCTGTGGGAGAGAGAGGTTGAGGAAGGGTCTCACAGCCGTGGGCTGGCACCGAGGGGGCCGCCGGCAGGTCTCCAGCCAGAGCGGTGCCCCTGCTCCTTGTCCTGAGGTGGACACTGCATGAGAGACAGACTGAGTCTCTTCCCAGTCAGCTTTCCCTAAAGGGTGAAATGACACCCAGACACCCCCTTAATAAAACTCAGGGTGCAGGACAGGGTACACCCTCACCGCTGATCCTGTTCCAAGTTTGGTCAAACTCCTGGTATAACAATGAAGAAAGGAAAGGAGGGACGTGAAAAGCTGGGAGCAAGGAGTCCGAACTCACGGTAACTGGCGGACACACAATCAACTGGGAAGTGCTAGAGAATCTTATTTTAAAACACCTACGAGCAACAGATGTCTCCCTTAAGGACATAAATACAAACAGCTTCTCCACGTACAATCAACCATTATTCCGAAGTTTCCCAGTAAAATATTTCACGTTGAGTTGCTTGTAATCAATGTAGGCGCTTCTTCTTTCACCCCCTAACGTGGCAGATCTGTGACTAAGGGCATCATCGTCACAATGAGGGTCGCCCGTCTTTGTGAGACACTGGATGAGCTGGCGTAGGGCTCCTGACGAAGAACGGCGCACGCCTACTGCGCCTCTCAATCCGAACTCCAGCTCGGAGGAAAGGCAGGCGCAGAAGAGCGCGCCACGTCGCTCACGGGCATGAGCTGAGCAGCATTCGCGCTGGGAAGGCTCTGCAGGAAGAGCAGCCCTGCCTCTGTCACAAGGAAATCTGGGGGAACAGGGAGACCCTTGCAGACTTGAAGAGATTATCAAAGAGACTTGTTAACCAGTCTCAGGAAATGGACCCGTCGACCTTGATTCAAACAAATGCACTTTTGAAACTACTGATGACACAATCAGGGAAACCTGAAAACTGACCGGATACCCAGCGAAACAAAGGAATTATGTAGCTGACGGCACGGCGTTTAGTTTTCTGGAGAGTTCTGACCCTGTACGTAACTTGTACAGTTACACATGGACATGTCTGCAAGTTATGGGCTTTGATGCCTGGGATGCTTTGAATGAAGGAGTGGAGTGGGTGAGGACAGAGCAAACCTGACCATCACGGGAGCTGCGGGTTCGTGGGGCAATTATACTTGCCTTCGACCTTTGTGCACGTTTAAATTTTTCCGAGTACAAAGTTGTAGCCCTTGCTGCTGAGGCTCAGTGGCTTGAGCCGTCCCTGGTTCGATTCCCAGTCGGGGCACATGCCTGGGTTACCGGCCAGGTCCCCAGTAGGGGGCGCGAGAGCAACACTGATGCTCCTCTCCCTTTCTCCCTCCCTTCCTCTCTCTAGAAATAAATAAAACACTTTTTAAACGTTTAAAAAAATCAACCCACCAACCAACTACTCAATATGGAGAAGCTAAACCATCCTCTCTACAGGCGAGTGGGGAAATTAACTGAAAACTACACAAATGGCCAAGAGACAGTTGAAAAGACACAAGGCCCCTGCCATCACGAAAGTTGAGGCGGCCACGCACTGTGCCCGCTGTGGACACACGCGGGCCCGGCCACCTTCTGAGGCCGCCGCCGCCCTTGGTTACCGGTTCGAGACCGCGCGCCGCGGCCTCAGGGCGGCGTCTGCTGGGGTCAGAAACGGAGGACGGACACAGAGGACGGACGCGCGGGATCCACGGCTCACCGCGCGCGCGTCCCGCGCGGTCGCGATTCTCAACGTCGGTGAGTCCTCGGAGAGCAAACGCGGCCTACAGCCCGGCGGTCCGGTCTCCGTTCCCCAGCGCGTGTCGCCGGAGGGATGCGCGGCGGCGAAGCCCTGGGCAGTGGGCCGGCGAACGCCTCGCAGCCCAGCCGCTGCGGGCTGAGCCCCTGCTGGTGACTTATTTGGAAAGTTTCAGATGTACTTAAAAGTTGCAAAAACAGAACCGACAGCGCCTGCGAGCCCCTGGCCAGGTGCACCGTCGGTGGGGCCCAGGGCGGACGCGACTCTTCGGCACCGCCAGGCCTGCAGGGACGTCGGAGGCCGAGGACACGCGCCCGCGCGGCCGGCCAGCCGTTAGTGCCGGACGCCGACCTCTGGCCCTCGAGGGGCCGCTACCTGCCCAGGTCGTAACCGTGCCCCGGAGAACATCAAACAAGACGAAACAAGCCCCTCACTTCTGCGCTCCCCTCGGGATCCAATCCCCCTCCGTGCGGTCACCGGTCAAACGTCGTCCTCCTCCGGTGCCGCCCGCACCGCGCTGAGCGCAGCCTTCCCCGCAAACCGTCGCCCGACCGCGGGATTCTGAGGCGGAGGCCGCCTGCGCTCCGCCCGCGCTCCCCACAGAGGCCCGCGCCGCCCACCTGTACCTGCGGCCTGCCCAGCCCGCCCCGCGGTTCCCGAGGGCTCCGCCCGGGAAGGCCCGGGCCGCGCCGCCATCTCTCTCAGCTCGAGGGCGCCAGGCGGCGGGCGCTTCCGCTGGGACCGGGAAAAGCCCGCGCGGGGGCGGGGCGTCTGCAGCACGCCTGCGCGGTGTGCTCCGCTCGCCTTCCCGCAGGTTCCGGATCCGCGCCGTGAGCGCCTTAGAGCGGCTGGCAGAGGGAGGGCTGCGTGCGGACTTCCGGAGGGCGACTGGCGAATAGCAGGAGTCTGTGATCTGCGCATGTGTGGAAGCCTCGCCAGGGGACGAGCCGCTGGCGCTGCAGCACGTGCTCGCGGGCAGCCCGCGCGGAGCTTCGGCCTTTGTCTGCGACGCTTCTCACCGCACAGACCACGGCTTTACCGCGGCAGCAACGGCTCTGCGCGGGCGCTCTGGAGCGGGGCCCCGCTGGCCCCGCAGCAGCAGTCTCGGCTGCTCCTTTCGGGTGGGTGCAGAGGTTAGCACGAAGCTGGGGCCGGACCCTCGTTCGGCCCTGCTGGTCCCGAGGCTGGCCCCGCTTCCCTGTGGATGGGCAGGGCCCGAGGGGTCCCGGGGGGTGAGCCGTGTCGGCGTCTGCAGGGAGGCCAGTGGGTGCAGGGACGGTGGCCTGTGGGGCACGAGGGGGTCCTGGCCTGCAGGTGGTCACCTGGGGTTGTGCAGGTGGAGGCAATGCCTCGGATGGGCCGGCGCCCACCCAGCCTGGCCGCTGGCTGCCGCGCGGAATTCCCTTTTCTCGGGAGAGGCGAGGCCAGCAGGCCTGGGTGCTTCCCAGCCTGTCCCCTGTGTACAGTTTGTTCTGAGACGCAATAGGAGCAGGCTCCAGCCCAGCGTATGCAGAGCCCTGCTCTGAGCGCCAGCTCTCAGTTTCCCTTCTCCGTAGACAGAAATAGTGACCACAGCAAGAGGGAGCCCTGAATGCACGTGCCTGTGTGACAGTTCCCGTTCTCGCAAGGCACAGGGTTACTTCACTGAAGCTTTCACCCAGCCTGACCCGGCTCCCCTCACTCACTCTGCTCCAGCCACCAGGCTTCTTCCTCAAACGAAGGGGCTTAAACCCACCTCGAGCCTTTACAAAGAAAGGTGGTCACCTCCATCAAGAGCACCCTTCCAAAACTTGAGTTGTCACTTCAAGGCTAATATGCCTTTTACAATCCCATGATGTGGATAAGGTTATGAAAAAATTACAGGGCCAGTGTTAGGAGTAAAGGTCAAGGTAAGGGTCTGAGTCTGGACCAAGTTCAGGGAAAGGGTCAGTGGTCAATGTCAGAGGCCAGATTTAGAACCACTTCTCATTGTTAGGGTCAGGGTGAGGCAGGTTAGTAAGAAGGTAGGAAATTCCTTGGCAAGTGGAATGGGGAACCTGAGACAGCTGAGCAAGTAACAGCCAGCTAAGAAATCACAAGATCTTGTCTTCCCTAACTGAGGACACTTAGGAGCAGATGGTTGACACCTCTCCTCCCAAACCAGGCAGTGGGTAGCTTAAATCACACTGGTCAAGGAGAGAGATAACAGAGACCCAAATGGTGCCATTAGCATCAGCTAAACTCCCGCATGGATGAATTCAGAGGAATAAATAACTAACAAAAACCATTGAGAGCCAGAGAAATCCAAGATAAAAGTGAAGCTGACCAGAGAATGATCCCAAACCGTCTATACACTCATTCTGATGCATCAGCATGCAAAAGGACACAGCTGTAAAGCCGTTGAATATTCTGAGCATCCGGGGCAGGCCCTCCTGTGCACCAGGGGAGGTGTGGGTCCAGACGGACAGACCTTGGACGGGAGGCTCCGAGGGTTTCAGGTGTGTGCAGGTGCTCATAAATGGTCTTCTGAATCGGTGCGGCGCTCCCATTTCCTCGCGCCTTTTCATAGAGGGTTCCAGAACCTCTCCCTGAAATGAAGAGAACACCGGCTGGTGTTTTATAATGCCGTTACTCTTTTAGAGGCTCCAGTTTTCTCTAGCATCAGGGCATTGCTTTCCAAGCAGACATACTTTCAGAGCGCGTGCATGCGCGCACACGCTGTGCTGGCTGCTGCCCTGGGTTCTGAAAATGGAGGCCCGTCACCTTCCCAGGGAGGAGCGCCTGAGACTGAGCAAACGGCACCCCTGTGGCAGGGTGACTGGCAGTGACGGGGTGGGGAGTGTGAGGGGGACAGGGGATTTGACTTTAGGACAATAAGGAAGGCCTCGAATGCAAGGGCATTTGAACAAAGATCAGAAGGAAGTGATTAATTTCAGGGGATCAATACATTTTGACTCAGTGAATTTGTATTATATACCAAGAATTTCTACTTATAGCTGCTCATGTGCAGGAGATAACACACCTGGCTCTTGTGTTCCACACACCTGGATCATGGAAGACCATGCGTTTGGTCTGACCCCAGACCCCGTCTGGACCAGTGACCAACAGGACTTATAAACCCTGTGCACACACCTGTGGGCTCGTTCGGCTCCATCCACAACAGTGGCCATCAGCCCTTCATGGCACAGCCCCAGGACCCCTGTCCAGGGCCGAGACCATGCACTTGCTCAGTGTGTTTCTTCACGGGCTCACACCCCTTGCCTGCACTTGAATAGATTCCAGTTCCCACTTAGTTTAGGCTCTGGCAATCTTTTAAAAAAAGCGTTCATTGATTATGTTGTTTCAGTTGTCCCGGTTTCCCCCCCTTTGCTGCCCTCTGCCTGGTGCTAGGGTGACCCTGCATGTGTCAGGCCAGGCCGTCCCCCTGCCCAGTCGTGGTACCCATCTGATGAAGGGGTGTTGGCTCTTCAGACTGTGGGCTCCGGGGAAGGGCCGTGCACCTGCGTGCAGTTCCTGTACAGCCGGGGGTGAGTCACGGAGCTGGTGCTGGGTGCCCTGTGCACCGGCCATGCCAAGGAGTGTGGAGCGTGGGGGAGGTCACCCTCCCCTCCACTCACTGCCCTTCCTCTTGGGCTGCTGGTGGGGCTGGTCCTCCGCCCACATGCGCATCCTGTTCCACAGGTGGTGGGCAAGGACAGCTGCCTGGGGCTGGTGAAGATGTGCATCTGGGCCTGCCAGACACCTGGGACACCACCAGGTGGGGCTGCTGACCCCGCGGCTCTTCCTCAGCAAGCTGGCCCTGTTTGCCCTGCGGAAGTGCGGCTAGCAGAGCATCTGCTCTGGCCAGTGCCCCAGGTCTGCTTCTTCCAGGAGCCGCGGCATCATGCAGATCGTGCCGGCCCAGAGCAGCGGCCCCATGGTCAACTGCATCTGGAGCTCCGTCCCCCGCTCCGTGTTGGAGCCCCTCTCTGAGAGCAACCACTGCTTTAGCAAGGACGTGGGCTTGGTCACCGTCCCCTTCACCCTGGGGTGTGTGGGCAGGGACAGGTCTGTGTCAGCCAAGGAGTGAGTTCTGCCAGTGAGGCCCCCCGGGGGCTGCTGATCATCCACAGGGACTCCAGTCTCAGGGCCTTGCCCAGCAGCCTGGGCACCTTGGTCAGCATCAGGGCCCCACCCCCATGGCAAAGGCCACCTGCTCAGCAGCATCAAGTCCTTCCAGGTCAGAGGCTTCATCTTCAAGTGCTGTGGCTCCCTTTCCCACCAGGACAGCACCTGGGTGTGACCTAGTGGCAGTGGCAGACCCACTGGAGAGGCTGCCCCGCCTGGGTCCTACCTCTGGGGCGTCACAGAGAGGGGTGAGACCTCTACCTGCTTCCCCTCCTCCTTGGCCAGTGCCACCCAGGGCCTGACTTCCTCCCTGATCTCTGCAGCCCCAGACCTTCCCTTTGGTGTGGGACAGTCAGGGAAGGGCAGAGGGCAGCCCCACCTCCGCGGCAGGGCACCCTCACTACCCCTCTCCATCTTCAGCATCACGAGGCACAGGACCTGCGTGGCTGCTGCCATGGAGGACTGCCCCGCAGGAAGGAGGACTTCTCAGAGGGGGAGGATGGTTGGTACTGGCCATGTTCTGACCCTGACAAAGAAGTTTGGACGTGGGTATCCCTGTCCTGCATCCTCTGGACGTGGCACCTGTGCCCGGCTGGCCCCGACAGCCCCCAGTTGCCAGTGTGCCCAGCACCGCCTCCCTTCCCTCCGTCCTGCCCCTCTGTCCTGAAGGGCTGCTGGGCACCAAGCAAAGCACCACACGCTCCTCAGCTGAGGCGTCCCGGTGCTGGCTAGCCACTCCCTCAGCCTGTGGGGTCTGGGTGGGTGTGCCAGTGGTGTGGGTACCAGTGTCTGTGGCCACTGCCACAATTCACCAGCAGCCAGGGGACACAAACAACAGAAATGGAGTTCCCGTGGCTCTGGGTAGGAGGGTGGACCAGGTCTCCTGGGCTGGTACGGCCCTGGGCCCTGCGTCTCCCTCACCCCTTCCCTGGCCCTGACCCTCCTGCCTCTCCCATCCCAGCTTTACTGAGATGTGGGCCACGTGGCCATCTGACAGGCGGAGGTGCTGCTAAACGATGCCACAGCAGGTCCCTGAGCGCCTGTCACCTCCGGCTGTCCCTGTGTTTCCATGGTGACAGCACATGAGATCTCCCTTAGTGACCATCCAGGGAGCACCCAGGGTTAACGACAGTCACCATGCAGAAGTCACTCACCTGTGACTGCGCGTCTGTCCCTGTGTTCATCCGGGCCCCCCCACACCCCGTCTCCTCTCTGCCCCCGTGGGCCTGTGTTTTCAGCTCCCGCACGTGAGATCGAGGTCAAGCAGGGCGCGTCTTCCTCCGGCTCCTCCCACTCAGCACACCGCCCTCGAGGGCCCTCCGTGCTGCTGCAAACGGCCAGGTTTCCTCCTGACTCCCGGCTGAGCCCCGCCCCCTCCCATCCACACCCACAGTGCACACCCCCGTGTCCACTCCTCTGTCTCGGACCCGGGGCTCTCGTCTGCACCTGGGCTGCTGTGGACGACGCTGCGGTGAGGACGGGGGTGCAGACGTGTTTCTGAGGGAGTGACGTGTGTGCCTCTTGTGAGGACCCCTGTCACGTCTCCTGGACAACCCGGGAGAACCCCCCTCGCCGTCTTGCCACGAAAGCCACAAAAGCCACGCACGCACGGGTTCCCGGCCTCGAGGTCGGGACGCTGTGGGAGGGCGTTGCTCTCCGTCCACGCAGGCCACCCCGGCAGCCAGCGTCTCTCAGACGTCGACTCCGCAGCGCAGCCCTGTCTTTCCGACGGGGGAGTCGGTTCACTTGGGCTCACCCCTCCCCTCGGGGCTGCCTCCACGTCCAGGCTGTGCCCAGGTGGCCCCAGGCCCTCCGTCCCCACCGTCCACCTCCGCTGGCCCCTCCGTGACTCCATGCCCTGAGACAGCAGCTGCTTACAGAAGAAAGCAAACGTCCCCTTTCCTCCCCTTTCCTCCAGGCTGCGTGGCTGAGCCCATCCTCAGGTCGCTGTGTCCGCTTCCTCCTCCTTCAGAGGAAGAGGAGACACTCTGCAGCAGTTCGGCCCCTGGAGCTAGGATTCCAGGGACCCCCTCCGCACTTGTCCCCGTGCTGAATTACGAAGGGCCCGAGTGGGGGCAGGCCCGGGGGCTGGGTCCCACTCACCTCTCCCTGCCCACCGGCCTCCCAGCCCTGCCTTCTCCCCGCCCCTCCTCACCGAGCGCCTCCCGGCCCTCGAGTCCTTTGATGGAGGACAGGGTCAGTGACACAGTGAGGACGAGGCTGGTGGACGCCTGTGTTCCTGTGATGCTGGCTCCTGCCATCGTCCATGGAGGGTGCTCGTGTCACCGGGATCGTGACAGACGGCAAGGGTGTGGCTGTCGCGGGGGCTCTGCACTGCCCCCCCGAAGGCAGGATTGTGCCCTTCCAGCCCGTTGGGGCTGGTCTGACGCCTCCGTTTGTGGTGCTGACAGCAGCGCGTTCTAAGTGTGTCCTCGGGTAAAGTGACCCCCAGCCTGCAGCTTTGTGAGCAGTCGTGAGCGGCTCCTATTCTGAAGATGCTTTGGGGGCTGTTCACCTCCAGGTTCCCCAGGGTGTGTGTCAGCGGAATCTCCTGAGTCAGGAGCAGGGATGGGAGTCCGGGTGGGGCCGTGAGGGGCCCGTGCGGTGCCCTCTCCGCTCGCTCCCCTGGGCTTTCCGCGCACCCATCCAGGCCGTGCGGTCAGCTGCAGAAACTCTGTCCACGGAGCCTGACGGGCACAGCGGTGTCTGGCTGCTGCGGTCCAAGCCTTGCCTCCGGGGAACTCAATGCAGAGGCCCCGCGGTGGGCAAAGCCATGTGCCTTCCCCCGCCTTTGCCAAC
>PVKU01013234.1:0-30160 GCA_004027475.1 Anoura caudifer | reverse complement strand
AGCAGGGGGCCATCCTGCGGTGACATTGTCCAGCTGTTTTGAAAGATAAGCCTTTGGGTGCTGCCATGGTCCAATCTCTTGTGCTACTACCCCTAGGGCTACTTTTCCCTTCTTGTGGACGTAGAGCGAGAAGGGCTTGCCGGGGTTAGGCAGTCCTAGGGCCAGTGCGCTGATCAAGAGTTCTTTTATTCTGCTGAACGCAGCTTGTTGTTCCACTTTCCAGTCGAGCCGGGTTGTTTATGGTCCCCTGAGCACCTGGTACAGTGGTTTTGCTATTGCAGCAAACCCCGGGATCCAAATCCGGCAGAATCCTGCCACTCCCAGGAACTCCCGGAGTTGCTTCCTATTTCCTGGGGTCGGGAACTGACAGATCACGGCTTGCCTGTCAACTCCTAGTGTCCTCTGCCCTTCGCTTATTTTGAAACCTAAATACCTGACCTCCCCCTGGCATATCTGTGCCTTTTTCCATGATACTCGATAGCCTTTGGCTGCCAGGAGTTACAGTAGAGCCCGTGTTCCTTCCCAACATTCCTGGGACCCTACTCCGGCCAATAGCAGGTCATCTACATACTGGAGTAGGATGAGTTCAGGGTGTTTCTCAGAAAAGGGCATCAGGTCCCTGGCTAGCACCTCACTGAATATCGTACGGGGAGTTCTTGAATCCTTGTGGCAGACGGGTCCATTTTAACTGAGTTTTGACCCCTGTGCGGGGATCTTCCCATTCAAATGCAAAGAGAGGCTGGCTTACCACGGCTAAGGGTATACAAAAGAAGGCGTCCTTCAAGTCCAAGCAAGTAAAATGAGAAACAGTTGGCGACAGCTGGCTTAAAAGCGTATATGGGTTAGGCACGGTGGGGTGCAGGGTTTGGGTGGCTTCGTTGACAGCCCTGAGGTCCTGTACGGGGCGATATCCAGACCCGTCAGACTTCTTCACGGGGAGAAGTGGAGTATTCCACTGTGATGGGCACGGGACTAGTATGCCTTCACACAGATACTTTTCTATGACATCCGTAATACCCTGTCACACTTCCTTGGGAATGGGATATTGGTGGAGGCAGCGTGGCTGGGCCCCTGGTTTCAATTCTGCAATCACCTGGGGTCTACTTGTGGCCAACCCTGGTGGATTGCCTTCAGCCCAGATGTTGGGGAACTCGTCCATGAGAGGGTCCTGTTCGCTAGGTGTTTCTTCTACGTCCTTTTTGTGGATCCGATATTCCTCCTCCCTGGGTATAACAACTGCTACCAAACCGGAGGTTCCCAGTTCAAGAGTGGCCTGCCCTGTTGGGTGGAAGGCTACTCGAGCCGAAAGTTTACTCAGGAGGTCTCTCCCCAGCAGTGGGACAGCGCACTCGGGTAAGTATAGAAATTCATGGCGGACTCAGTGACCCCCTAATTCAATAGTCAGCACCTGGCAGAATGTCGTTGGTGCGGTGGGCTGTCCGGTGGTGCCAATTATGGATACTTCTCGACCTGATGGTGGGGCTACTGGGGTTGTGACTACCGAGTGCTTGGCCCCCGTGTCTACCATGAAAGTCAACGTTTGGCCCCCAACCATGGCACAGACCGTGGGCTCATAGGGGCCAAGTTTTATCGAGCCCGGTCCTTCCCATTCAGTGTCTAGCCCCGCCATGCTGAGAATGCCTGGGGCTGGCTGCGGCGCCAGTTCCTTTTTCCGTTTGCGGTTTGGGCAGTCCCACTTCCAGTGTCCCCTTTCTTTGTAATAAGCACACTGGTCCTTTTCTACTTGGAAATGGCCCTTTTGACCCCTCTTGGGTGTGTCTTTCTTGGGTGCCGCGAGAGCCACTGCTAACAGTGCAGCTTTCTTTTTCTGCTTTTCTTGTGCAGCGGCCTCCGCCGTTTCGTCTCTATTATTCTAGACCTTGTTGGCAACTTCAATTAATTAGCTAATGTTCATGCCCGTGAAGCCCTCCAGCTTCTGGAGCTTCTTGCGAATGTCTGGCGCCGCTTGGGTAACGAACACCATGTTAATCATCCGCTGGCTGTCAGGGCTCTCGGGGTCGAATTGGGTATATATCCTATAAGCCTCCATCAGGCGCTCTAGGAAATCTTCCGGGCGGTCATCTGCCCTTTGCATCACGCTGGAGACCTTCGCCATGTTACTGGGCCTTCTGGCACCAGCTTGGATCCCTTGTAGGATAGCCTCACAGTACTGGTGAAGGGCAGCCCTCCCCTGCTCGGTGTTATGATCCCAATCTGGCTGGGTCTCTGGGGCTGCCACCCATGCGTACTGCTGCAGGTCGAGGGTGCCTGCTGGGGCATGGGTCTCTAAATACCGATGAGCCTCCTGTAAGATCTTGCACCTCTCCTCAGTATTGAACAGAGTGAGCAGGAGTTGGCGGCAGTCCTACCAGGTGGGTTGATGGGTCTGCATTATGGACTCCATCAAATCTATTAGGGCCTGGGGTTTCTCCAAATAGGAGGGCGTGTGGTGTTTCCAATTGAGGAGGTCCGTGGTGGTGCACGGCTGGTAGTAGAAAACTACCAGCGCCGGCTGGAATGTCCCATCTGGCGTTACCTGTGGGGGGCCCTGAGTCTCTCTTAGGGGCATCTGCAGGGGTAGGTGGTGTCTCAGGCAAGTCGCTATCGGTGACTGCGCAGGTGGGAGAGGCCCCCCTTTTTCCTCCGGTGGCTGAGTAGAGACTGATGGCAGTGGGGTGTCTGGTGCCGGTGGTGCTATAGGTGGCCCCTGTAGTCGGTAGGGCAGCAGGAAGGAGGGCCCTTCCTCCTCTAGGTGTCCCTGATAAATAAGATGTTTTGGGGTCTTTGCAATGAGAACCTGTGCTGGTGTTTTGGCGGCCGGGCGCCCGCAGCACATTTGGGCGCCTTTCCTCTGCCCAGACGCTCCCACTCATCTGGGGGTCATCTTGGCTCACTGTTGGAGCCACCTCGGCATGTCCTGTGCTAGTTCCTGGCACCTATCTATGTAGACAAACTGGTCCGGGTGCCCTGGTTTCCCTGTGACTATCAGGTGAACTGCCCTAATGATACTCAAATTGAGGGTGCCTTCAGGGGGCCAGCCTACCCCAAATGTGGGCCATTCAGAGGTACAGAAAGTCTCAAGCTGACCTGGAGTCATCGAGGGGTCCTTTCCTCAAAACCGGTCAAAATTCTAGAGCATACAATCTAAAATGGTTGATGGTCCTCTTCCCATGTTTCCTCCCCTTACGGCGCAGACAGACAAAGGGTTTTAGGGTTCTCTCACTCGCCCGCCTGGCCTGTCCTCTCGCGAGGAACTTAGGTCAGTCTTGGCTAAGGCTTCCTGTATAGCGATTCAGGTTATCCACCCAGCCGTTATGCCTTATGACTGACCCAGGAACCGTGGGTTGGGGCTCACTCTTACTCCATAAGCTTTGCTCATGGAGCCACAAACACATTCACTCTCTTTCACACACACAATTTCGCAGAATTTATTACTTTTCCCTCCCCAAGAAAGGGTCTGCCGGTCTGGGCCTCGTAGTTGCTTTGCCCAAATTCTCAGATTACTTTTAGGGGGGTGATCAGCCTCTCCCTGGTCTCGGGTCTGGTCCCCAGGGCACTTACCGACCTGGCACCTCCTTACAGTTCGTGGTCCGTCTGTCCCCTTCTGCCCGGGTCTTAGAGCAGTCGGGGACATGGCCCGGGAGCTCCCATCCCAGGAAGCCCAAAATTACCTGGGCACGTGCTCCTTCACCAGCGACGGGGCTCCCCCGCCAAGGCCCCGCTCACCTTCACCGGAGGCAAAACGCCTGCTTCGCGTGAGGTCATTTTTCGGTCAGGGAACCAAATGTTGGGGGAGAAAGAACTCACACACGGTGGAGATGGCGGTACATGAGCCTTTATTCATGCACGTGGGCCCAGAGGAGGAAGTCTCCAAATTCTGAGCCCTGATCCTTGCTGAGCAAGGCTTTTTTAGCTCTCTGGACACCCTATCCTACGTGGCAGAAGCAGGAGGTACAGAAGCTGATGCGAAAATAACTCTAGCCTTGAGGTGTCCTTGAGGTGTCCTTGAAGTGTCCTTATCGGAAGCTGGGTGTACAGAAGCCAAAGCAGGAGTTAGCTGTTAAAACCCAGACACCTGGTTAAGGAAGCCAAACTGCCTTCCCTTACCCTACATCTGACAATGAAGGAGTTAAAGAAGAAACATTCATCCAGACCGGTAAGGGGCAGAGATGAGCAGCTGGGCGGAGAGGACTCTTGGCTGGAGAACTGTGGGAGGCAGAGGCTGAAAGAGTTGGTGGTCCCACTTTTGTGTGTGGGTAAACTGAGAGGAACAATTGGAGAGTGACACAGACTGCACAATCCAGGGTTCCAGTGCAGAGAAATAAAGCCTCAAAACCTCTAATGGCAAAAACTTGTGGGTGTTGTGGCAGCTGGAGAAACTCCCAACCTCACAGGAGAATTCTTTGGAAAAACCCACAGGGCCCTAGAATGTACACAAAATCACCCACCCAGGAATCAGCACCAGAATGGCCCAATTTGCTTGTGGGTAGCAACAGAAGTGAGTGAAAGCCAGCCAAGAGCTGAGCAAGCAGCATTGTTCCCTCTTGGAACTCTCCCCCACTTCCAGCACCACAACACAGAGATGTGAATTGCCTCACCCTGGCAAACACTTAAGGCTCCACCCCTTATACATAACAAGCACACCAAGATAAAAACAAAAGTGGCACAAGTGAAAGAAGAGATCAAAGGTCCAGAAAAAATACAACTAAGCAACAAAAAGATACCCAGCCTATCAGATGCACAGTTCAAAACACTGGTAATCAGGATGCTCACAGAACTGGTTGAATATGGTCATGAAATAGAGGAAAAAGTGAAGGCTATGAAAAGTAAAATAAAGGAAATGTACAGGGAGGCAACAGTGAAGGGAAGGAAACCGGGACTCAAATCAACGGGTTTGACCAGAAGGAAGAAATAAACATTCAACCAGAACAGAATGAAGAAACAAGAATTTTAAAAAATTAGGAGAGACTTAGGAACCTTCAGAACAACCTTAAATGTTCCAACGTCCGAATTATAGGTGTGCCAGAAGGACAAGGGGAAGACCAAGAAATTGAAAACTTGGAAAATGTAATGAGAAAGAACTTCTCCAATCTAGCAAAGGAAATAGACTTCCAGGAAGTCCAGGAAGCACAGAGAGTCCCAAAGAAGTTGTACTCAAGGAAGCACACACAAAGGCACATCATAATTACATTACCAAGATTAAAGATAAGGAGAGAAACCTAAAAGCAGCAAGAGAAAAGGAGACAGTTAGGTAACTGTCTATAAAGGAGTTCCCACAAGACTATCAGCTGATTTCTCAAAAGAAACTTTATAGGCAGGAAGGGACTGGATAAAAGTATTCAAAGTCATGAAAGGCGAGGACCTACAACCAAGATTATTCTATCCAGCAAAGCTGTCGTTTAGAATGGAAGGGCAGATAAAGTGCTTCCCACATAGTGTGAAGTTAAAGGAGTTCATCATTACCAAGCCCTTATTATATGAAGTGTTAAAGAGACTTATCTAAGAAAAAGACACAACTATCAACAACTGAACCTAAAAGAATAAAATCAAAAACAACTAAGCAAACATCTAGAACAGGAATAGAATCACAGAAATGGAGATCACGTGGAGGGTTATCAGTAGGGAAGGGGAGAAGAAACAGGTGGGGGAAGGTACAGGGAATAAGTAGCATAAATGGTAGGCAGAAAATTGATAGGGGAGGTTAAGAATGGTATAGAAAATATAGAAGCCAAAGACTTATATGTATGATCCATGGACATCAACTAATGTGGTGGAATGTGGGTGGAGGGGTGTGCAGGATAGAGGCAATAAAGTGGGGAAAATGGGACAGGTGTGATAGCATAGTCAATAAAATATATTTAAAAAGATGAAAAAATCTTTTATCCACCTTGAATTTATTTTTGTGTATGGTGTAAGTTGCTCGAGTTTCATTTTTTTTTTGTGCATAGATGTCCAGTTCTCCTAATACCACTTGTTGAAGAGGCTGTTTTTACTCCATTTTATGTTGCTGCCCGCTTTGTCAAATATTAATTGACCATAGAGACTTGGGTTTATTTCTGGGCTCTCTGTTCTGTTCCAGTGGTCTATGTGCCTGTTTTTGTGCGAGTACCAGGCAGTTTTGATTACAGTGGCCTTGTAATACAGTTTGGTATCAGGTATTGTGATCCCTCCTACTTTGCTCTTCTTTCTCAGAATTGCAGCAGCTATTCAAGGTTTTTTATGGTTCTATTTAAATTTTGGAAGTGTTTGTTTTATGTCTGTGAAATATGCCATTGGTACTTTAATAGGTATTGCTAAACGAAATAAGCCAGGAAGTGAAAGATAAATACCATAGGATCTCACCTTGAACAGGAACCTAATCAACAAAACAAAGAAGTGGAACACAACCAAAGACACTGACATGGAGAACAGGCTGGCAGTGACCAGAGGAGAGAGGGGAGGGAATTTCAGGGAAACGGGAAGGGTTTACAGGAACAAGTACAAAGGACACATGGACAAAAACAAGGGTGGCAGGTGGAAACAGAAGGGAGGAGGGGAGGGCTGGGAGGGTGGGCTGGGATGGGAGTTACTGGCAGAAAACTGTACTTGAACAACAATTTTAAAAAATGAATGAATGAATGAAAAAAGAAATAATGCAGATTCTGTATACCCTTCATCCAGTTTCCCTGTAATGATATCTTACATAAGTATAGTACAATATTACAGTGAGAAAGTTAACATTGATAGAATTTACAGCCCTTATTTTACATGTGTGTATATTTAATTCTTTTGTGGTTTTATCATGCATGTGGATTCATATGAACATCACCAAAATCAAAATACAAAACAGTTCCATTTCAGCAATCTCTTCTACACTTTTAGCCACACCTTTCTCCCTCTCTCATC
Organism: Anoura caudifer; assembly: GCA_004027475.1. NCBI lineage: Eukaryota > Metazoa > Chordata > Mammalia > Chiroptera > Phyllostomidae > Anoura > Anoura caudifer. The sequence goes on along the minus strand of PVKU01013234.1, from coordinate 23,275 downwards.
CATTCCATAATCCTTGGCAACCACTGTTCTCCATCTTTATGATTTTAATGTTTTAAGAATGTGGAAGGGAAACATTCAATATGTAACCTTTTCAGATTAGCTTTTTTCACCCACTGTAACTCTCTTCAGATCTAAGTAGTGGAATATATCAATATTTTGTTTCTTTTTATCACCGAGTACTCTTCCATAGTATAGATGTATCACAATTTATCCATTGGCTCATTGAAAGGTATCTAGGTTGTTTCCAAACTTTTGTTATTACAAATAATGCTGCTGTGAAAATTTGTGTACAGGTTTTAGTGTGAAAATAAGTTTTCACTTCTCTGTAATCAAAGAGGTTTGTATGGTGATCACATGTGTTAGAAAATGCCATTTTGTTTTTTAGAGTAACTGCCATTTTACATTACCACTAGCAGTGTAAGAGTAACCCAGTTTCTTTGCATCCTCACTAGTGTTTGATGTGTCATGACTATATTTTATTTTAGTCATTTTGATATGTATATAATATCTTATTGTAGTTTTAATTTGTATTTCCCTAATAGTTAATGATGTTAAACACCTTTTCACATTCTTGTTTGCCATCTGTATATCCTCTTCACTGAAATGTTTGTTCATGTCTTGTGTCCATTTTCTAATTGGAGAATAGGTTATTTTACTGTGAGTTTTGAGAATTTTTGCATATTCTAGTTAGAAGGTTTTTGTTGTATATGTCTTGGGTTTTAAATATGCTATAATAATATACTTTTATATTTAATTTTTTAAAAGTTTTTGTAGTTTTTTTCAAGTATATATGGTATAGATATTATATGTATTTAGTTATCAGGGTGAATAGGATGTTTTTCATTATATTTTCTAACTGGTATTGCTTAGGTATGAAAGCTAGTAGTTTATGTATATTCATCATGTATTTGACTACATTATTCCACTTTTATTAAATCCCAAGCCTTTTTAGTTGTTCATCTTAGATTTTTGATGTATATAATCATATTGTCTGTGAGTTGCAATTTCATCACATTCTTCCCAAATTTTGTAATAACTTTTGTTGTATATTTTAATGCATTGAACAAAACACATAAAATGACAGTGATAGTAATGCTCTTTGTGTCTCTTTTCAGTGATAATGCCTCCATTAAAAATGATTTTTGAAATGGGAGCAAAAGACAGAAAACTGTACAAGAACAATTAAAATAAATTAAAAAAATGATTTTTGATTGAGCTGAGATTTATATATCTTTATAAATTTTTATTATACTGGAAGACTTTTTGTCATCAATTGAAATAATTCATTTATTTATGTAATTAATTATATTCACCAATTTTCTAATATTAAATAATCTGATTTGATATATTGTTCTATAAACATTCTTTGATTTTATTGACCCAGATTGTACATAAGATCTACACTGAACATATTTTAACTGATTATAATTCAAATTACTTCCCTAGTAACTCTTCTTCCCATTTCTATTAGTAGCTTTTCTAAACTTTTGTCTCTTTCCTTAAAGTCTCTACCATATTCCCCTGTTATTTATCTCTCTCTAGCAGTGACTTGTTCTTCTACTTAGAGAAAATCAAGGTCACAAAATAAAAACATATATATTGAATATAGTCTGTATTGTACCCAACATGAATAAAATCTTATTCAGTTTGTAAAGGAAATTGATGTATACAAGTGAGGACACATACAAAAAAAAAACTCCTGGAATTTATTTATTAAAAATTGTGTATTTATTCTTACATATTTAAATTTCAGTCACCTTCAAATTACTCTCCATTTCATGCAGTACACCTATTGAGATACTTTTTCCACTGTTCAAAACAGTTTTTGAGCTCATTCATTTTGATGCCTTTTAGTGCTTCTGCCTTTTTTGTTTTACCTCTTCCACATGGGCAAAACTTTTCCCTTTGAGGATTTTTTTCATCTGGGAAACAAAAAATGTCACTCAAGGCAAGATCAGGTAAATAGGGAGGGTGGGGCATGGGGTCATGCAATTTTTGATCAAAAACTGCTGAACACTGAGCATGGTGGGGGCAGGTGTGCTCATAAATCACTCATGAAATGGACAAACATGTTGAAAGAGTCTTATAAAACAATTCACTGAAGCCCATTGCAGCCTCTCACAAGAACACCAGCTGGTATACTGATACAGATTGGTTCCTAGAACTCTCACCTAATGGGGGAAGCCTGTACTATAAGGGGCCCACCCTCCAGAAGATAATTCTAAGGTCTTTTGGTCCCTCTTCATATATGTTCTTATATGTAATCTATAAATATGTTTTACTTAAAAGATAATACAATATCTACCCTATATGCAGCATGGGGCAAAAGTAGGTTTGTAGTTGTTCATATGGAAAATAATGCAGTAATTAATAAAAAATAAACACATTCTCACAACTGTAAACCTACTTTTGCCCACATATACATATATATAAAATAGGTATATATAAAATCTATACCACACACGTAAAAACTTTGTTTATTGATTTTTCTAATATATTTTATTGATTATGCTATTACAGTTGTCCCATATCTCCCCCATCATTCTCCTCCACCCTGCACACCCCTCCCACCCACATTCCCTACCTTTAGTTCATGTTCATGTGTCATAAGTTCTTTAGCTTCTACATTTCCCACACTATTCTTGCCCTCCCCCTGTCTATTTTCTACCTACTGTCTATGCTACTTACTCTTTATACCTTTTCCCCTCTCTCCTCCTCCCACTCCCCTGTTGCTAACCCTCCATGTGATCTCCATTTCTGTGTTTCTGTTCCTGTTCCAGCTGTTGGCTTAGTATGATTTTGTTTTAGGTGTGGTTGTTAATATCTGTGAGTTTGTTGTCTTGTTACTGTCATATTTTTTTGTCTTCTTTTTCTTAGGTAAGTCCCTTTAACATTTCATATCATAAGGGCTTGGTGATGATGAACTCCTTGAACTTGACCTTATCTGAGAAGCACTTTATCTGCCCTTCCATACTAAATGAAAGCTTCACTAGATAGAGCAATCATGGATGTAGGTCCTTGCCTTTCATGACTTGGAGTACTTCTTTCCAGCCCCTTCTTGCCTGTAAGGTCTCTTTTGAGAAATCGGCTGACAGTCTGATGGGAACTCCTTTGTAGGTGACTGTGCCCTTATCCCTTGCTGCTTCTAGAATTCTCTCCTTCATTTTAATCTTGACTAATGTAGTTATGACGTGCCTTGGTGTGTTCCTCCTTGGGTCCAAATTCTTTGGGACTCTCTGAGCTTCCTGGACTTCCTGGAAGTCTATGTCCTTTGCCAGATTGGGGAAGTTCTCCTTTATTATTTGTTCAAATAAGTTTTCCACTTGTTGCTCTTCTTCTTCCCCTTCTGGTACTGTTACAGAAAATAATGACTCTGGTGTGATTTGGGGTAATGGAGTGAGGCTTTATTACACGCACGGACCCAGAGGAGGCAGTCTCCAAATTCTGGGCCCCAAACCTTGGCTGAGCAGGGCTTTTATTGCTCTCTGGATGCCCTATCCTACGTGGCAGAAGTAGGAGGTACAGAAGCTGATGCAAAAATAACTCTAGGGTTGAGGTGTCCTTATTGGAAGCTGGGTGTTCAGAAGCCAAAGCGGGAGTGAGTGTACAGAAGCCAAAAACAGGAGTTAGCTGCTACGGTACCCCTATAATTCAGATGTTAGAATGTTTAAAGATGTCCTGGAGGTTCCTAAGCCTCTCCTTATTGTTTTGAATTCTTTTTTCTTCATTCTTTTCTGGTTGGTTGTTTCTTTCTTCCTTCTGGTCCACTCCATTGATTTGAGTCCCAGTTTTCCTCTCATCATTACTGGTTCCCTGTGCATTTTCCTTCATTTCACTTAGTGTAGTCTTCATTTGTTCATCTAATTTGTGAGCAAAATCAACCAATTCTGTGAGCATCCTGATCACCAGGGCTTTGAACTGTGCATCTGATAGGTTGGCTATCTCTTGGTCACTAGATGAATTGGCTCTGGGGCTTTGATTTGTTCTCCCATTTGAGCCATTTTTGGTTTTTTTTTGGGGGGGGGGGTTGGTCTGATCAAGCCTGCTACATAGTGAGGGGCGGAGCTCTAGGTGTTCCCCAGGGCCGGGCAGCCCAGTCACTGGGTTGTGATGCTGTATGTGGGGGTGGGGTACAGAGGGAACAATGTCCGTTGCTCTGCTCTCTCTTGGATTCCAGTCCTTTCTGCTGCTTCCTGTTCACCTGAATTATCTGCATGCGAATATGGGACCACCTGGTCAGCCAGCCACCTTGCGCGGCCTCCCTGGTTCTGCCCATTGCCACCCCGTGCCCAGTGTCCGCTTGCTGCCACCTGCAAGCCTGGGATCTGCCAGCCGCTACTGCCTGTGTGCCTGGGTCTGCCAACCTCCACTTTTTCCTGCCATGACTCCGCCCCTCTTACCAGTCTGGATGAATGGTTGTTGGACTTCCATACTGTTCAGTTTTCCATCATTTCTGGTTGTTTTCTTGATTCTAAATCTTTGTTGTCCTTAATTTTGGTTGTGAGAGGAGGCACACTGTGTCCACCTATGCCTCTATCTTGGCCGGAAGTCCACACTCGCATAAAAACTTTGCATTGTCTTATATTCATATTTTAACATTGCTAGGCATATATTTATGCGTCTTTATTCTCAACATTTGTTTTGTTTTAGTTATGTCCATTGCTAAGTTTAAAGATGAATTAATTGTGTGTGTGCACATATGTGCACTCAGTATGAGTCTTGATTTTTTAGTAGTAGAATTTAACACACTTGTATATATTGTAATTACTAATGTCTGCTCCTATTTCTACATAATGTTTCATGTTCTCTAATTACTGTTTGCTTCTTTTTTACAAAAAATTTTCTACTCCTGATTCAGTCAGATTATTTTTGTTCCTTTGTTCCTCTTTTGGTAGTTGAAAGTTCTGCCTCCTACATCTGTTGCTGTTCCTTGAACAAAGTATAAAATCTATAAAAGAGTTTAACTTATTTTTATTTTTCCAGATATTGTTATTGTTGTTGTTTATGTTACATTTTTCCTCTATCAAAATACTTTAAGAATACTTCTTAAACGGTTGTATTAAGCTTCACAGACACATATCAGCCTTCATTTAAAGTTAACTTTAAATTTTATCAGTTTCTTTGCTCAACTCTGTATCTTTTTCAACTATTTCTTTCATTTTCCTGTTTCTCCAATTTCTTCCTTTCTCTTCCTCTCATCCTCCTCCATTTATGTTAGGTTATTTCACTTTGCCCTCACAAATGCCTAATAATTTGGACAGAGTATAGAATTCTAGATTAAACATATTTTCCTCTAGAAACTATATAAACAATGTTTCACTGTTTTCTACATTTGATTTCAAGTTATAAATCTTAATTTTTCTTTTAGAGTCTCATTCTTCGGTGTCGCTCTAGATTCCCCCCTTTGGAAGTTTGTAGCATTGCCCTTTGGTGTTAAAGAGTTCAGAAATTGTAGAATTTTCTTGGAGTGGACGTTTTTACATTATTTCTGTACACCATTAGTTTACAGCTGAAGACATGTGTCTTTGTTCAGCTCAAGGAAATTTTCTTCTATGTTTTTTCTTCATTGATTTATTTGTTACTCTAAAGAGAGAGTCACATATTTCTTTTTTTTTTTCTTTAAAAATCCTAGTCAATCAATATTGGCTCTCCAGATCTATCCTCTGCATTTCCAACCTTTCTCTGAATGGGTTCTTCTTTGTCTTTGTGTTTTGCTCTCCTTCCCAGGAGATTTCCATGGCTTGGTTTTCAAATTGCTTTTTATTTTTCAATTCTATGCCATTCTACGAGTCAGCTATATTACTGAACTTTTAGTTATGCGTGCTTTTAATTTTAAGAATGTTTTATTGTTAATTGTTTACTTTTTCATAGTAGCCTATTATTTTATGGATATGATAGCATATCATATTTGGGAGCTATTAATTTTTTTCGTTTTAATTTCTTTTTTCTCCCTTTCCCCACGGATTTGCTCTGTTTATATTTATCTTACATTTCCTTGACTTTCCTCAAATGCCTGGTGATCCTTGATTGTGATTTATATTTTTAGGCAAGGCTTTCTTCAATTACCTAAAGAAATGGGGAAAGTGTAGAAATAGGAAATTTACAGAAAAAGAAAGTTTAAAAGCCAAATAAGTATATGAAAGAGTGCTAATTCTTATTAATTTGAAATAAAAAAACAAATAATAATGGGGTAACCTTTTATGACTGTTGTATTGGCAAAAGTTTTAATTCTGATAGGTCCTACTTTTGGGAAGGATTAGCGTAACAACTTGAGAAAGTAATGTGGCTGTTTTTAGTAAAGCTAATCATACTGTTTGTCCCTTTGAATTCATTTTAGAGCTGTATTTTTTTAACTGTAGCTTGTAACTCATTATGAGGTACTGAAATCAATTTAAGAGTTAATGATCAGTACTTTTTTAACAGTGTAGGATAAAATAGGTAGAATAGAATGGAAAATATCCAGAGGACAGGTATTGTTTCATGAAACAATTACATAATCACTTAATCATTTATACATTACTTGTAGGTTGCAATGTAAAATGTGTTCCTTACTACAAATCACTCTTAAAAAGTTTAAAACTACTGTCCTAAAGAAATTCTTATACAAATGTACAAGTAGATGTGCATAGTATTACCTTCATGTTTGTAACAGTAAGCAATTGAAAACAATTGGAATTCAGAGAATTGGTAAATAGTGATATTAGTCATAAAATGGGATGCTATTCAGCAAATAAGATGAATAAACTAGAGATTGTAAAAAAGTGAAAACATATATGGGAAGGATAAATGATAGTCACAATATGAGCCAGAAGGGAATAGGGTTGTTGAGATGTGCCAGGGGGGTTGCTTCAGTTGTTTTTATTTTATAAGCTGGTTTGTAGACATGAGGGAACATCTGCATTGTTCTCTATTTCCTTTTCTATATGTCCCAAATATTTAAACTAAACTAAATTAAATTACATTACATTAAATTACATTACATTAAGTTATTACCTATGGGGAAAAGCCCTGGTGAGGCACTTTGATTATCTTCACCTTGTCATAATCCATTTGTTTGTCAGTTGCTATAGCTAGGGCAGTAGAAGAAATTCTGTTGCCATACCTGGTTCCTGTTCCCACCCATTTGGTAGAGTGAGGAGGGAAGTAGAGCAGATACATCTATCACCAGAAGAAATGGGGACCATATTGCTACCAGAGATTTTTTTTTTTACTTTTCTGATTTAGTTGTTTCCATCCTTATTTCATTGGATTTGGGGGGTGGTTTCCTTTTTAATTTATTTAGTTGAATTCTTATTATTATTCCCATAGGAATGAATTATTATTGTAGATTCTTACCCTTCACATGTCCTGCCAACATCAAAGCTCCCTCTCAAGAACTGCTTCTTGATCTCACAGATTTTTAGCATGTATTTTGTTGAACTCTTGTGGGCTTGACTCCACCTCAGTTATTATGAGGTTATAGACTTTCCTTCTCAGAACTCTGTAGATTGTCTCTTTAATTTTATAAAAGTCCAAAGGCTACTTAATTTTTATCCCTTTTTTGTTAAAGTCATTCTGTAGGAATGAACTTTGAAAGAGGAATGTTTGTTTCTTTTAAAAGCCATAAGACATTTAATTTGGTTCTCTTATCATTAATCTCAGAAAAATTCTTTAAAAGACCAGGTTCAGATATTTTTTCTCTCAGACTGTTAAATCTTTGAGTATTGTTTCTGCTCCATTTTTTTAGTCCTTCTGTTTTGTTACTGGTTTTCTTCACCTCTCCCTATCATGTAGTACCTGTTTTTATAGGAAAACACTTTATCTTCTCCATAGCTCTATATTTTATATATACTATATACCTCTTTCTATATAGTGTGTATACACACACACTTAGTATTTTTTTCTCTATCATTTTAATTTCTTTGACCTTTTCTGGCTTTCTGGCTAAATTCTTTTTGTGTCTGTTTTCCGCTGCATTATGAGCCCTCTGAGCCTTACTCATTTTGAATTTCCTAATTCAATGCCTGGCATATTATAGGTGCTCAGTACATATTTTCTGAATGAATAAATGTAGACTGACTAATTTTGTGCCTTTTATTTGTCCTCAATCAATTTTCTGTGGAGTCATTTCTTCTCTATGTCATATTGCATTGGGTGGTAGGGGCTGGGTAGTGTGTGTGTGTGTGTGTGTGTGTGTGTGTGTGTTGTGTGTGTGTGTGTGTTTGATATTTTATCTTGACTAGCTCTCTTTTTGTCTAAATTCTTTTCTTGTTTTGTTTTTTCAATTATGTCTGTTCTATCTCCTACAGAGAAGTAATTTTGGAAGCAACCTTTCCTCTCCAGGTCCACAGTATTTCTCTCATTTTCTTGTGCTTCTTGTTCTCACTTTAAATTAACCTACATTTTGTGTTGTTTATTCTGTTTATTTACTCTTGAAAGTGGAAAAGTACAACAGAGCCCATGTCAGTTCACTGGCATTTGTGTGTTGCATGGCCCATTATCAGCACTAATGCTAGAGGGCAGGTTGATGTGCCAGGCCTTGACATAGTTTTCATTGCCCAGGAGACATTCATCTAGTGTCAGTCTGTTGGACTAACATGGCATCTTTTCTTGTCCTTGTTTCCTGCTTTGCTAAAATATAATGTATGTTCTAAAAACTCTGAGGTAGGCTTTATGAAGAAATTATTACTACCAATTTATCCCCAGAGGGCACCATTTTTAGGACTCCTTCATTCTTTTTGTCTCCATCTTAAGAATTTTATTTTCAGCTATGGTGAATACAAGGAAGTAGATTCAGAATGAGTATGGACAAATCATGAATAACCTAGACTTCACAGTATAAAGCCAATCTAAAAATATTATGCTATATCTTTCATTAAGAACCCCTTCTTACATTATAGAAGTTCCTCAAAAAATGAAAGACACAACTACCACATAATCCAGCAGTTCCATGCGCTTCTAGTTATCTGAAGAAAATGAAAACACTAATTCAAAAAATACATATATTCTCCAGTGTTCATTGCAGCATTATTTATAATAGACAAAATATGGAAATAACCTAAGTGTTCATTGATAGATGAATATCTGTACACACACTGGAATATTGTTCAGCCATTAAAAGGAATAAAATCCTGTCCTTTGTGACAACATGGATGGACCTTTACAGCATTATGCTAAGTTAAATAAGTCAGATATAGAAAGATAAATACTATATGATCTTACTTATATGTGGAATTAAATCAAAACTTAAAGAGAACAGATTAATGGTTCTCAGAGGCAAGGGGTGGGAATGGATGAAATGGATGAAGGGGTCAAAAGGCACAAACTTCCAGTTATAAAATTAGTAAGTCATGGAGATATAATAAAAAATAAAGCAACCAAACTGGTATTAACAAGTACATGTATCTGGATTTTCCCACAGCATTTGGTAATTTTTTTGATATCTAACTTTATGAATGAAATAGAATATTATGAGTTAAGTGATATGAATAAATGCATTCATAATTAAACAAAAAAAGAACCCTTCCATTTACAGATAGAATAAATGACACCCAGATAAGGCTAGTAACTGTGGAATCATAATAATCAGAACTACATGGGGGTTTAAGTACCATGTGTGTTTTTAGGCCTGATTATTAACAGGTAGTTGTAAGTTCCATTTGGCTCATTTATTAAATGAAAGTGGGGTAAGTGATGCAACTGGGATGGGTACACATGGCACTGAGTGTGAAAGTTATGAGGGCAGATGTTCAGACTGGGAGTGGGATAGGGCTGACCATGGTCTGAAGATAACAGCACAGGAAAGAGAGCACATTAACTTGCAGGGGGTGTGGGGGCTGAAGTGGTATGGTTTGTGAGTTTGGGTATTGATTTCCCTCAAATATGAAAAATATGGGTCCCATATGGGTCCAAGAATTGAAGGATAATGATCCTGTGAAATCTTAAAACATTATTAAACTAATTTTATGTTCTAGTTATAGTAAATAGATACATTTAAAATAAGAAAATTCAAAAAGAAAGGAAAACTTTATTAGTTGAAAGTAAAACTGTGTATACTGTGTGGTAAGACCCACTGTTATATAATATTGTCCCTAAAATCTTTACTTTTCCACCAAATAATAAGCTCCAAAGAGCAGGGATTGTGTGTTTCTGTCCCTAGCACTTAACAAAATACCTGTGCTTAGTACTTACTCGGATTCTGAGTTCAGTAAATAAATGAAAAAATGGGATACACTGAATCAGGTAATGCTGGCTAACTATTATATTAACATGTCCTGAAAATGTTTGTAATTTTAGTGGAATTAGCATTGGAATTAGCTCATTACAGTGAGACTTGAACAGAGCAATAGGTAATGAACAAAACCATGTCATATCATATGTATGATACCATATCATAATTTGTACTCTGTTTTGATGTCAGGGATCATGTATTTAGTTGTAATTCCTACAGTTGACTGACATTCCTTAGTATAGAACTACATAAAGAAAAATAACAATTATACAAATGCATCGAGCATTAAAATTTTTAATGCTTAATACTTGAACACTGAATATGTAACATTCAAAAATAAATTTATATGTTTAAAAAATGGTTAAGTGGCTCAAGAAGTTAGAAGTATCTAGCACACTTAATAAAGACAAAATATCTCAGTCACTATGCCTTTCTCTATAGTGGAATGATTCATTATTTGTCATGGAACTTTTTGTAATAATAGCAGCTAAACATAGAGTACCTCACTTTTACGAGGCCCTGTGCAAGATGCTCTGCATACCTTTAATTCTTACAGCAGTCCTAACAGGTACATGTCACCATTTACAGATAAGAACACAGAGTCTTAGAAGACCACATACTGTGCCCAAGATCACCCAGGTATAGGGCAACACATTGCTTGCTGTGCGCAATCATCTAATGATTGTTTCAGCTCTCACGCCCCTCTGCATTAGATAAACTTTTAAATATACTTTGCCTTTACTATGTTTAGGCCTAAAGAAAAACCTAATGCATTTTTATAATTTTATTCTTGAGTTTTATAAAGGGACAGGACACAATGTTCTTCCAGTGCTCTTTCATTTTGCACCTGACACTACCCACTGAGATCACAGTGTGATCTTCACATACTTTGCCTTTCAGTGCTCTGTCAACTTTCTGTATCAGCTTTAAGGCTGACTGGTGTCCTGTAACATGTTTTTCAAACTTATCCTTGCCCTAAAAGTGAAGTTACCCTTCACATTACCCTCCCACATTGGGAAGTTAAGGCATCCCTACTGAAAGCATGGAATGTTTTTTAAGTCTTCTGTTTAATATCAAAATTTATACCAGGAGTTTTGATTCCTACTTCATAACATATGTATTGAATTCTTGACCCCAAACAATACTGAAGTAATTTATTGGAAGGATATAAGGTAACTCATTGATCTGCTAAATACTAGGGAATTATATTAGGAAGTAGGAATCTAGGGAGATAAGGGATTTAGAATCATAGCCAAGGTTACACCACAGGAATAACTGATTAGAAGAGTGCTGCTATCAACTGGTGTACATATTTATGTACACATTTACATATAATCTTCATTGTTAATAAGAAAAATATTAGGAGAAATAGTATTAACCCAAAAGTTCATCCATAGTGTATTGGTAAAATAAATTATGAGAACTTGCCAAATAATCATATAATGTATCTGTATAATGGAATACTATATTGCTATAAAATATTATATATCTAAACATGCACTTACACAATGGTATTCAAGATATAAAAAGTGGCAGAAAGTTGCAAAATACTATTATTTAGTACTATTCTATTTGTGTTTTAAAATATATTTTTATATGTATAGGAAAAATTCAGGAAGAGAAATATTATATCAAATTGATAATAGTTATTTTCTCTGGATCATTGGTTAATGGCAGCCTTTGATGTATACTACATCATATTTCTGTAGTGCTTGAAATATTTTTCCTAATAAATGTAAACAAATACGCCTAAACTAACTGGAGCCTTCAATTATAACATTTTTCCCTCAATACCTACATTTTTAGTATAAATAGGGCAATGACAGCCATATTTGGCTTTCTCTGCTCTATGTAAATAGATGTTCTCAAAAACAAGAATTGATACTCCTTTTCCCACTCTTCTCACCCTCCACCATGGTAGTCCTCATTTTATCAATGAGTATAGTCACTGAATATTTGAAGAGAAAAGAACAGATTCTAAATAATTTTACATGGTAATTTTGTGATTGCTGTGGAGTAGCATGCTTTTAAATATCACTGTACCATAGTATGTGGATTTTAATCCCACCTCTGTCTTACATATTTTATTTTACCTACTATTATTATCATCATCATTTTTTTAGTCAGAATAATCTAGTTTTAAATACTGGTTTGTTCTCTAAAGCTTGTTCTCTTTTCCCATTCTTGTATAATCCTATGTTTCTATTATAGGAAAACTTTTAAACTTTGAGGAAAACCATGTAGGTAAAGTTTCAGAAATATTTTGTACGTGCTTAAATTTGGCTTAAAACTTCATGAAACTCATTTTAGATGGATTTTAATGTTTTAAATTACTGAATTGAAAATTTATGTCATTTTAGTATAGCAATTTAATTACGTTGAGTTAAATTTATGATTTTTTGATTTTTTATATGTTTGTTTTTAGCATTCCATATTGGAAGAAGTGATTTCTATAGATGAAAAAAATGCCTTTGTTTAGTAAGTCACATAAAAATCCAGCAGAAATTGTGAAAATTCTGAAAGACAACTTAGCCATTTTGGAAAAGCAAGACAAAAAGACAGACAAGGTATGAGCTAAAACAATAACATTATTTTTAAAATATATGTATTCAAGACCAAATACCAACATAAAAGTTTAATGAAATACCCAAATATGGTCTGTGATGGAATACACAGGGTCACTAAGTACATTTAAATTGATTTCAGGTTGTATACACCTGGTAATTGTTGAGTCTTTTGTCTTCACTCCTGATTCATTACCTGGAACCTCTGATGAAACTTGGATCTCTCTAAACTACAAACTTAAAAATCTAAGGGGTACTGGTATATAATGTTATACTGGCATACAGGTTAAGAGGTTTTTATTTGAAGATCAATTGATAGTTTCTACTGTTTTGCAACCTCATTTTAACATTGTTTAAGGTCCTACCAAGCACAGCTTCCTTATAGGAAGGGCTTTTCAGTGTTTTAGTCATTTCCTCAAAGGAATGTTGAATCCTACATATTTGATTTTTCTCTAAAATGACTAGTTTATGGTAAAATTAAAGATATCTATAAAATAAATACCTTTGAGTGCATAATATATTTCTGTCTCAGTATATGATACAATCTTGTTCTCTTGTAAGGATGCAGAAATATGTTTCTCATCCTACATCTTGAAAGTAATGTAGTAATGTATTTTAATCCTAGTATACTTTGTAATATCAAACCAAATACTGGTCCAAAGAGAAAAAAAAATGATCTTCATAAAAGAGTAAATCTAAATGACAAAGTTAAGAAAAAAATTTTAAAAACAGAAAAAAGATACTTTCCTGATTAGTAATCAGGAAAAGTCCAATTGACTGTAATATATTCATAATACATGTATGTGTTCTACCTTGGCAGAGTTGACAGTGTTAAGTGTTGACAAGTATGGAAAGCAATAAGAACTTTGATTCACTGTGACTAATAAAGTGTATATTGGTTTTTGGAAACCAATTTAGTGTATTATCTGTTAGATAGGAAGCTATGTGTATTCCTACTAGATATAAATTATAGAGAAATTTTTGAACATGGGCCCAGGATTCATGTACAAGAATGTTCATAACATTGTGTTGTTCATAATAACCCCTCAGTGAAAACAACCCAAATGTTCATCAACAGTAGAGATGATATTGAAGTGGTCACTCATTGAAATACTGTAGAGCATCTAAAATTAAGAACTGCTACTTACATGCAGCTGCATGAATCTCACAAGGGGACAGGTACTATCCCAAATCAACAGAACTAAACTATATTGTTTTGGGCTGCAAACATAGGTGAGAAAAAGTATGAAGAAAAGTAAATAAATGATTGGCATCAAAACAAAAATTTTACTTTAGGCTGAAAAAGAGCCATTCAGATAACTTCTAGGGTACTTAAAATGTTGTTTCTTGAGCTGTTTAGTGATCACAAAGGTTTTTGCTTTACAATTATTAACTCTATATATGTTTAAAGTACTCTTCTATGGATATATATCACAACTTAAACTTTTAACACTTAATAAATTGAAGATTGCTTCAGTCAGATTGTAAAATATATCTGGAAATTATTTTTTAATGAATTATTTTTATATTGCCTTACTCTCTTTATTTCCTTCTTCAATTATAATTATTAGAGTACTATATTTAAAACTGTGGTATACTGTATTTTTCAGACTATAAGACGAAATTCCCTACCTCCCCCGCCCCCCCCGCAACTTGGGAGGAATAATGGTTGTTAATGCTGCTGTTGAGTTCTGTTTACATTTACAGTGGTGAAATATTATGTTATTTATGTTATTAAATATTTTACCACATTTTTTGCTTCAAAATTTTTTCCCCTGTTTTCCTCTTCTAAAACCTATGTGCATCTTATGGTCCAAAAAATAGGGTATATATTTTTAAATGGTCAACAAATCAAATGGTTAACTAATTGGTCTGTTCTCTTCTCTTCATCTGTATTAATTTTTTAAAACTTTTTATTGCAATATAATTTGCATTCCAGATAATTGACCATTTAAAAGTGTATCTTTTTGTCATTTTTAGTATACTCAAGGTTGTACAACCATCCCCACTATCTAATTCCAGAATATTTCCAATCCCCAAAAGAAACTCTGTACCCCATTACGAGTCATATTTCATTCTACCCTCATCAGGTCCTAGCATGCACTAATCTACCTCTATGGATTTTCCTATTATTCTTTAAATGTAGCGAAGTTTTGTTTGTTTAAGTTTTGTTTGTTTGTTTGTTTAAGCTTTATAGATAGCAAAAAAGATAATGACTGTGTGTGAGGGGGAAGGAAATTAACAAAGAAAGTTTTTGGGTCTTGACAACTTATGACTTTATACCTAGTCCATTTAAAAAATCAGAAAAATGTCCTGGCTAGTGTGGCTCAGTGGACTGAGTGCCAGCCTGTGAACCAAAATGTCACCAGTTTGATTCCTAGTCGAGGCACATGCCTGGGTTGTGGGCCAGTTACCCAGTTGGGGGAGCATAAGAGGCAACCGATGGATGTATTGCTCCCATATCCATATTTCTCTCCTTCTCTTTCTCCCTCCCTTCCCCTCTCTCTGAAAATAAATAAATAAATAAAATCTTTTTAAAAAATCAGAAAAATAGGGACTTATTGAAAAACCTTAGCAAATGCTTTAAAGACTAGTAGCTACTGATAAGTTTATTTTATTTTATTTTATTTTTGTTGTTGTTGTTGTTGTTGTTGTTGTTCTTGTACAGTTTTCTGTCTTTTAGTCCCATCACAGCCCACCGTCCCAACTGATAAGTTTTTAAAATTTAATTTTCAAGAGTTAAATTTAGAATTAATTACTAACAAAGTTCTCTGTGTCTGAGTAGGTTTAAAAGACATTTTTTTTCAGTTATGTTGACTAAATAGAAATACTAGAGATATTTTGTGTATATATAAATTTTAGTAACTTTTAAAATAAAAGCAGTGCTTACTAAAAGGTTTTTGTTTGTTTATAACTGTACAGTATTTTTTGATCATAAATAAACAGGACCTAAATAAATGATTTTTGTTTGTTCATTTGTTTAAAGCCTGAAAATTTTTATTTACTTAAGTCTTAGCATACTTTTTGGTCACTAGGCTTCAGAAGAAGTGTCGAAATCACTGCAAGTAATGAAAGAAATTCTGTGTGGTGCAAATGACAAAGAAACCCCAACAGAGGCTGTGGCTCAACTAGCACAAGAACTCTACAATAGTGGGCTGCTGGTGACACTGATAGCTGACCTACAACTAATAGACTTTGAGGTAAACTATCTGTAAGAGTATTGTATCTCTGCATTTCAATTTTAATATCTATCAGTATATGACTTTAATTTTTTATGACTGTTGATTGTTTAAAAATTTTTTTCTAAAACTGGAAAATCACTTTAATCTTTTAAAAATTAAAACAATTATTTTTAATTACAGCTAACATACATTATATTATTTCAGGTATACAACATACTGATTAAACATTTATATAACTTACGAATGATCACCCCAATGAATTTAGTGCCCATCTTCCACCACACATAGTTATTATAATATTGTCTATATTCCCTTTGCTGTACTTTACATCCCCATGACTGTTTTTATAACTGGTAATTTATATATCTTAATTCCTTGCCCTTTTTCACTCATCACCCCCAACACCCTTTCCATCAATTTGTTCTCTATATCTACGAGTTTGTTTCTGTTTTGTTAGTTCAACCTGGTTTTTAGATTGCACATATAAGTGAAATCATCTAGTATTTGTCTTTCTCTGTCTGACTTATTTCACTTAGCATAATACCCTCTAGATCCACCCATATTGTCACAAATAGCAAGACTTCATTCTTTATGGCTGATAAATATGCTATTGTACCACTTTTTCTTTACCCATTCATCTATTAATAGACCCTTAGGCTGCTCCCATATCTTGGCTATTGTAAATAATGCTGCAGTAAGCATAGGGTTGCACATGTCTTTTCAAATTAGTGTTTTGGATTTCATCAAATACCCATAAGTAGAATTACTGGGTTATATGGTATAGTCCTATTTTTAATTTTTTGAAGAACCTTCATACTATTTTCCATAGTGCTGCACCAATTTATGATCAAACTAACAGTGCAAAGCGTTCCCTTTTCTCCACAATCTTACCAACACTTGTTTGTTGATTTATTGATGATAGGCATTCTGACAGGTGTGAGGTGACATTTCAATATGGTTTTCATTTTCATTTCACTGATGACTAGTGACTGTGAGCATCTTTTCATATTTCTATTGGCCATCTGTATATTCTTTTTGAAGAAATGTCTAGGTGGGGAGGGCTGGGGGAGTTGGCTGGGATGGGAGTAAAAGACAGAAAACTACTTGAACAACAATTAAATTAAAAAAAAAGAAATGTCTATTCAGGTCCTCTGCCCATTTTTTAATCATATTTTTGGGGGGTTTTGGGGTTGAGTTGTATGAGTTCTTTATCAGATGTATCATTGGTAAATATCTTCTTCCATTCAGTAGGTTGTCTTTTCATGTTGTTGATGGTTTCCTTCACTGTGCAAAAACACTTTAGTTTGATGTACTCCCATTTGTTTATTTTTTCTTTTGTATTTCTTGCCCAAGGAGACATATCCAAAAAAAATATTACTAAGAGCAATGTCAAAGAGTAGCAGTAGCCTATATTTTCTTCTAGGAGTTTTATGGTTTCACATCTTACATTTAAGTTTTTAAAAATATTTTATTTATTTTTAGAGAGAGGGGAAGGGAGGAAGAGAGGGAGAGAAACATCAGTGTGTGGGTGACTCTCATACACCTCCTACTGGGGACCTGGCCTGTAACCCAAGCATGTGCCCTGACAGGGAATTGAACCAGCGACCCTTTGGTTCACAGGCCGGTGCTCAATCCACTGAGCCACACCAGCCAGGGCTCACATTTAAGTTTTTAATCCATTTTCATTTTGTTTTTGTATATATGTAAGACAGTGATGCTGGTTCATTCTTTTGTATGTCTGTCCAGTTTTCTTATCACCATTTACTGAAGAGACTGACTTTACCCCATTGTATATTCTTGCCTTCTTTGTCATAATTGACCATATAGGTGTGGGTGTTTTCTGGGTTCTCTACTTTGTTCCAAGACTTACTTGCCTATTATTATGCCAGTACTATACTGTAGTTTACTTTGACATCAGATAGTGTTGTACCTCCAACTTAGTTCTTTCTCCAGATTGCTTTAACTATTCAGGGTCTTTTGTGCTTCCAAATAATTAGAATTGTTTGCTCTAGTTCTGTGAAAAATGCCATTGGTATTTTTTAAAATATTTTTATTTATTTATTTATTTATTTATTTTTAGAGAGGGGAAGGGAGAGAGGGGGAGAAATGTCAATGTGTGGTCGCCTCTTGCATGCCCCCTACTGGGGACCTGGCCTGCAACTCAGGCATGTGCCTGACTGGGAATCAAATCTGAGACCCTTTGGTTCACAGGCTGGTGCTCAATCCACTCAGCCAGACCAGCCAGAGCACCATTGGTATTTTGATAGGGATTTCATTACATCTGTAGATGCTTTGTGTAGTATGAACATTTTAACAGTGTTAATTCTTCCTATCCATGAACTTGGTATAACCTTTCATTTATTTTTATCTTCTTCAATTTCTTTCTTCAGTCTTAGAGTTTCCTAAGTACAGGTCTTATACCTCCTTGGTTGAATTTATTTCTATGTATTTTATTATTTCTTGATGCAGTTGTAAATAGGATTGTTTTCTTAATTTCTCTTTCTCTTATTTTGTTATGGGTATATAAAATGCAACAAAAATCTGAATATTAATGTTGTGTCCTACTACTTTACTAATTTCATATATTAGTTCTAGTTGTTTTTGGTGAAATCTTTTGAGTTCTCTCTATACAGTATTATGTAATTTGTAAATAATGTTTTACTTCTTCCTTTTTAAAAAACAAATCCTCACCCAAGGATATGTTTATTGATTTTCAAGAGAAGGGAAGGGAGAAAGAGAGGAACGGAGAGGGGGTAGGAGAGAGAAAGGTATGAGGGGTGGGAGAGAGAGAGAGGAACATTGATGTGAGAGAGAAACATTAATTGGTTGCCTCCTGTATGCACCACAACTCGGGGTGGAACTTACAGCCTAGGGGTATATGCCCTGACGGGAAATTGAACCTGCTGTCTTTTGGTGTACAGGATGCTGTTCCAACTGAGACACCTGGCCAGGACTACTACTTCCTTTTGAATTTGGATGCCTTTTATTTTGTTTTCTTGTCTGATTGCTATGGCTAGGACTTCCAGTACCATGCTCAATACAGTTGGTGAAAATGGACATCTTTGTCTTGTTCCTAATTTGATGAAAATGCTTTTAGCTTTTCCCCATTGAGTATGATGTTAGTCGTGGATTTGTCTTATGGGCTTTATTATGTTGAGGTATGTTTCTTCTATCTCACTTTGCTTACTTTATTATAAATGGATATCATTTTTGTCAGATGCTTTTCCCACATCTATTGATATGATCATATGATATTATTAAATCAGTTTGTTTATGTGGTTCATCATGTTAATTGATTGGCACATATTGATTAATGTCTCATCACAGGAATAAATTCCACTTGATTGTGGTGTATGAACTTTTTAATGTATTGCTGAATTCGGTTTGCTTATATTTGTTGAGGGTTTTTTCATATTTGTACTTAGGGATATTGGCCTATACTTTTTCTTCTCTAGTGTCTTTCTCACTTTTTGATATTAAGGTAATGATGGCCTTATAAAATGAGTTTGGGAGCATTTCCTCCCCTTCAGTTTTTTTGAATAGTTTGAGAAGGAAAGGTATTCTTTTTTGGATATTTGATAAAATTTACCTGTGAAGTTACCTGGCCAAGACTTTTGTATGTTAGGAAATTTTTAAAATATATTTTATTAATTATGCTATTACAGTTGTTCTATTCCTCCCCTTCATTCCCCTCCACCCTGCACACCCCCTCCCACCCACATTCCCCCCTTTAGTTCATGTCCACGTGTCATAAGTTCTTTAGCTTCTACATTTCCACACTATTCTTGCCCTCCCCCTGTCTATTTTCTACCCACCATCTATGCTACTTATTCTCTGTACCTTTTCCCCCTCTCTTCACCTCCCACTCCCCTGTTGCTAAACCTCCATGTGATCTCTATTTCTGTGTTCCTGTTCCTGTTCTAGTGTTTGCTTAGTATGATTTTGTTTTAGGTGTGGTTGTTAATAACCGTGAGTTTGCTGTCTTTTTACTGTCATATTTTTCATCTTCTTTTTCTTAGATAAAACCCTTTAACATTTCATATAATAAGGACTTGGTGATGATGAACTACTTGAACTTGATCTTATCTGAGAAACACTTTATCTGTCCTTCCATTCTAAATGACAGCTTTGCTGGATAGAGCAATCTTGGATGCAGGTCCTTGCCTTTCATGACTTGGAATACTTCTTTCCAGCCCCTTCTTGCCTATAAGGCCTCTTTTGAGAAACCAGCTGACAGTCTGATGGGAACTCCTTTGTAGGTGAATGTCCCCTTATCCCTTGCTGCTTCTAGAATTCTCTGCTTATCTTTAATCTTGGGTAATTTAATTATGATTGCCTTGGTGTATTACTCCTTGAGTTCAATTTCTTTGGGACTCTCTGGACTTCTTGTTGCTCTTCCTCTTCCCCTTCTGGTACCCCTGTAATTTGGATGTTGAGACGTTTGAAGATGTCCTGGAGGTTCCTAAGCCTCTCCTCATTGTTTTGAATTCATGTTTCTTCATTCTTTTCTAATTGGATGTTTCTTTCTTCCTTCTGGTCCAGACCATTGATTTGAGTGCCAGTTTTCCTCCTATCACTGTTGGTTCCCTGTGCATTTTCCTTCATTTCACTTATTGTAGCCTTCATTTTTTCATCTAATTTGCGACCAAAATCAGCCAAATCTGTGAGCATCCTGATCACCAGTGCTTTCAACTGTGCATCTGATAGGTTGGCTATCTCTTGGTCAGTTAGATGAACTGGCTCCAGGGCTTTGATCTGTTCTCCCGTTTGAGCCATTTTTAGCTTTCTCCCTTTTTTTTGGGGGGGGGGGGTGCTGGTCGTGCCTGTTACCTAGTGAGGGGCGGAGCCTTAGGTGTTCCCCAGGGCAGGGCAGCCCAGTCACTGGGTTGTGATGTTTACATGGGAGTAGGGTCCGACAGGAAACGATGGCACTTGCTCTGCTCTCTCTCATACTTCAGTTACTTCCGCCTCTTCCCACAAGCAAATTGGGCCCTCTGGTGCTGATTTTCATGTGGGTGGTCTTGTGTATGTTCTAGGACCCTGTGGGTCTCTCCAACGAACTCTCCTGTGAGGCTGGGAGTCTCTCCGGGCACCTCAACCCCCACAAGTGTTTTCAATCTGTGTTTTTAGGTTTTATTACCTGGCGCTGGGGCCCTGGGTTGTGAGATCTGTCTCATTCCCCATTTTCACCTGGATTATCTGTGGGTGAATGTGGGACTGCCTGGTCTGCCAGCCACCTTGCACAGCCTCACTGGGTCTGCACATTGCCACCTGTGCACCTGGGGTGTGCTAGCCACAGCCTGCGCGCCTGGGGCTTCTGCATGCCGGGGTCCACCAACCTCCACTTTTTCCTGCCACAAGTCCACCCCTCTTACCGGTTTGGATGAATGGTTGTCGGACTTCCATACAGTTCAATTTTCTGTCAGTTCTGTTTGGGTTTTTGTTTCTAAATCTCTGTTGTCCTTAATTTTGGTTGTGCCACAGTGTGTCCACCTATGCCTCCATCTTGGCCGGAAGTCAGGAATTTTTAATTACCGATTTGATTTCATTAATTATTGGTGTATTCATATTTTGTTTTTTCCATATTCAGCCTCTGAAGATTGTTTGTTTCTGTGTATTTACCCATTTCTTCCAGGTTGTCCAATTCGTTATCATATAATTGTTCATATCATTTAATTAGAATCCTTTGTATTTCTGTGGTGTCTTTTGTCACTTCTTTTTCACTTCTAATTTCATTTTTTTTTAGCCCTCTGGGGTTTTCTTGATGAATCTGGGTAAAGGTCTATCACTTTTATTTATTTTTCAAAGAACCAGTTCTTGGTTTCATTGATCTTTTCTATTGTTTTTTAGACTGTATTTCATTTATTTCCATTCTAATCTTTATTATTTCCTTCCTTCTACTCATTTGGACTGTGTTATTCTTTGTCTATTTTTTGTAGGTGTAATGTTAGATTGTTTCACATTTTTCTTGTGTCTTGAGATAGACCGGTATTGTGGTTATTGTGTTTCATTTTCATTTTTCTCAGTGTATCTTTTGATTTCTTCCTTAATGTTGTTAACCCATTCATTTTTTAGTAGCATGTTATTTTGTCTTCATATGTTTGTGTGTTTTTTCAGTTTTCTTTTAATTGATTTCTAGTTTCATATCATTATGTTTGAGAAGATTTTTATATGATTTCAATATTCTTAAATTTATTGCAACTTATTTTGTGACCTAATACGTAATATATCTTTGAAAATATTTCATGTATACTAGCAGAAAATCTGTATTCTGCTTTTGGCTGATATGTTCTTTAAATATCAATTAAGTCTATCTGGTGAAATGTGTCATTTGATATTGTATCTGGAGAAAGAACTCACACGCAGTGGAAATGGCGGAATACAAGCCTTTATTTACGCGTGCGGGCCCAGAGGAGGAAGTGTCCAAATTCTGAGCCCCGAACCTTGGCTGAGCAGGGCTTTTATTGCTCTCTGTACAGCCTATCCTACGTAGTAAAAGCAGGAGGTACAGAAGCTGATGCGAAAAATAACTCTAGCCTTGAGTAGTCCTTATTGGAAGCTGGGTGTTCTGAAGCCAAAGCAGGAGTTAGTGTACAGAAGCCAAAAACGGGAGTTAGCTGCTATGTACAGATGGGAGTTAGCTGCTACATTCCCCCCTTTGATGCGAAACAGCGCTAGTGTCTGTTTTAGCATCAACATAATAGTCTGCATATTCTTCTTCCTCCATTTGGGTGGGTTGCAGTCTCTGGTAATGGTGTCTCTGGAGGGACAGGATTTTCGCGGTGGCCTTGCAGGTTACAGTGGCCTCAATCTGCTGGGTTATGCTGCGTAATATACAGGGGCCTAGGGTGAGTATTAGGAACAGGACAAGCAGTGGGAATAAAATGGGGGTAAATACCAAGAACAGAACTGATTGCCACCAAGCGTATCCTCCAGTTGGGGAACTGAGGCCGCCGATCTTATGGCAGATATCCTTTAACTTGTTAATATTTTCCTACACTATGCCACTTTCATTAACGTAATAACAGCATTCCTCCCGGAGGAAAAGACATGTGCCCCCTTTTCTTCTGTAAATAATTCTAGTGCTCACCGATTCTGTAGGGCTACCCCGGCCAAGGAAGTGACCTGCCTTTGCAGGGAGGCAAAAGATAGTGAGGTGGCATCAAAGGCGCAGTCTAGCTCTCCCGGAGTTCTCGGGCGGACTGAAGGCTGGTCACTAGCCCAGCGCTACCTAGCCCCGCTCCGATGACTGACGTGGCAAAGGTTAACCCTACTAACACTGGCAGGAAAACCTCCCACTTCTTATGACTCTGTGCTAG
>PVKU01013233.1:0-30176 GCA_004027475.1 Anoura caudifer | reverse complement strand
TAAACATCTTTGCAGCAAGATTATCGCAGTCATTTCCTCGGTTTTTCTCCTACAAGCATTCCCCAGATGTTAACCTGTTGGATCAAAGGGTGGTCCTGTTTGAAGGGCCTTTGTTACGTTTCTGGCCACATTCCTCTCAACTCAATGTCTCTCCTTGAGACCAAATGCTGGGTCTCTGTCACTCCCTTCTGTGTTGCCATGGAATGAATGATCGAATCGGTGTGCAAGATCGGTTTCTTTGTATCCAAGGCATGAGCAGCTGAAAAAAAAATTGTATTTGCTTAAGAAATATGGCCTCTCATCCGTATTCCGTCTTGTAATTTCTTTTCCGTCGGTGATGCGAGGTTGGAATTGTTGGCATGTCTTTCTTGAACGCTGGTCTTTGTTCTTTGTCAACTGGCAACACAATGGACTCCCAACACTCAATTCCTTTCACCTCCCAGCACCTGGGCTCCTCGCTAATCAGCTCCCACCGCTAAGCCAGGGCGGAGGGAAGAAATATCTGGCGTGAGGGGCCCAGTCTGAGTGTTCCATCTTCCATGATGCTGTGGGAGGAAAGAGCGTTTTTAAAATCAGGGATTAGTTGCCCACCTTGAATAATCAGGGAGCAGCATATGAAAAAAAATCACAGTTCTGACTTCTCATAAAAAATACAAGCATTTGGCAATAGCCTCTCATCACAATGGACTGGGACTGGATATTGGCTGTGCCTCTTAAAGGGACATGGGTCCCCCAGTTCACCTAGGTCCCCACCACTTCCCGCCCCCATCTCTGGCCCCGAACTCCAGTCATAATTTGTTACTGATCCTTTCCCTTATGCTACCATTTTTCTTAGGGTTAATTTGAAAGAGTTGCAAACTTTCTTATGCCCAGGTTTCTATCAAAAGGACAAAAGAAGACTTGAGGACCCCAAGTGTCCATGACAATATGAAAGTATCCCCGGGAAGGTAGGGCTAAAAATATTTCACGTTACTAATATAATGTAATGTAACAGGTTACACATTTAATGTAATATATAACATCTATAAACAGAGTTGCAGATAATTAATATGAGTAGTGCGTCTATATTTAAAATGGCACATAGAATTTTTAAGTCCAATACAAAACTATCGTTTTTTAAAAAAGTCATCTAAACGCTGGAAAAATGCCTAGGCATCAAGCTTTTTTTACCGACAGAGAGTTTGCACCGAGGTGTGCGGTGGGTGCCCAGGGCCTTCCTGACCCCGGTAGGCACGGGGGTGTGTGAGTCCCCACGGGGCTGCCAGGGGGGTTCATCTGTCTCGGTTTGCTGTAGTGCCCACCCACCACGCCACCTAAATTATTACTCACATGTTTTCTCTAACCTGATTCACAATGTTATTGAACATATTTAAAAAAATTGAGTATGACTACCATAAAATAAGAACTGGTATTGTTTCCCATAAGTAAAAGATATCATTAAAAAATAATGCAACTGGGGTAAAGAAAGATTTTGCATTCTAGCTCAATTCTGTTGTCCACCCAAGACCCCTGCGTGAGCCCTGCTGAGTGCTGAAAATGTTAAGGAAATTCCAGCATCAAATGAAGACTTTCTCCTTGACATAATTAGAAACGGTAGTTCATAACTGAAAGAGAGTTGCCCAGGGAATAACTTTCTTACTTTCTCAGTTGAGGATTTAACATTATTTAAAAGCTTACTTTACATACAAGGTAAGATTTTCTTTTCTATCACCTCTGGTAAGTGTTCCATAATTTGTGAAATGTTATCCCAGTGCACTATTAATCATTTATTAATTGAACTGAAGATATCTATCACCACTTGGGTGATACTTCCATCTACCAGCTACTGTGTCAACCTGTTATCAATTGAGCAGTTACTGCATGGTGCTATTTTTCTTCAATCCTGACACAATCCTTTGAATTAAGCTTTTATACTAGTTTTCAATGGTTCTTACTCCCCATTTTACTGATTAGAAAGGAGATGCTTTGAGAAGACATTAACAAGGTTCTCCCAAGTAGTATATATGATAGAACTGAAATTAAAATCCAGATCTGACATTACTTGTAATAGTTTGAGGTTGTTTTTCCTTCAGTCCAACTCCCAACTCACTATGGTTTAACCCCTCAAGCCCCAGCCCCCCTCCCCAAGTTAAGAAACCAATGGTGTGCCCGAGGGACAGGACAGGAAAGTCCCTACAAGTGCTGTTTCCCCTTAACAACAAAGGGAGGCGTGGTTTCAGTCACTCAGGATAGATGTGAGCCACCCTAGACTATATTGCTACACAGGCGAATTCTGATTAAAGTTAGCAATTAGATCATCTTTCGGGGAACACAAGTTTAAAATAAGACAACTTATATTCTGAGACAGGAGTAGTGTGGCTTGGGCCTTCTTCCCCAGGGATGGATTTACAGAATTTTATGGACCAATTACAGTGAGAGAAGACATGATTTCTTTGAATCCCAGAAGATGGAAGCTCTGCATTAGCTGCCTGGTAAGGCATCTATCCACCCTTTCAACCATCCATTCACCCACCTACCTACCAACTCATCCAAGTACCATTCATGCATGCATCATCCATCTATCTGTCCATCCATCATCCATCCATCTGTCCATCCATCATCCATCCATGCATCCATCCATCAATTGTCCATCTATCCATCTATCTATCCATCCAATCATCCATCCATCTGTCCATCCATCATCCATCCATTCATCCATCTACCCATCCATCCATCCATTATCCATCTTTCATCCATCCATCAATCATCCATCTATCAACCATCCATCTATCTATCCATCCATCCAATCATCCATCCATCATCCATCCATGCATCCATCTATCTATCCATCCAATCATCCATCCATCTGTCCACCCATCATCCATCTGTCCATCCATCATCCATTCATGCATCCATCCATCAATTGTCCATGTATCTATCCATCCATCATTCATCCATCTGTCCATCCATCATCCATCCATGCATCCATCCATCAATTGTTCATCTATCTATCCATCCATCCATCCAATCATCCATCCATCTATCCATCCATCCAATCATCTATGCATCTATCCATCCATCCATCATCCATCCATCTATCCATCCATCCAATCATCCATGCATCTATCCATCCATCATCCATCAATCCATCCATCTATCATCCATCCATCTATCCATCCATCCATCTATCCATCCATCCAATCATCCATCCAGCTATCCATCCATCATCCATCCATTCATCCATCTATCCATCCATCCAATCATCCATCCATCCATCTATCCATCCATCATCCATCCATCCATCCATCCATCCATTCATCCATACATCCGTGCAGCCATCTACTCATTCACTCATTCATCCACTCATCCTTTTTTCCTTCCAACACTTATCAAGCATGAGCTGGCCTGGTACTGTGTTAAGTGCTAGGACTACAAAAGGATACGAATGTGAAAAGAGTCTAGTTTCTGTCCGGGCCACAGACTAACCGGGAGAAAGACATATGTACAAACTGAAAACAAACAAGTGTTCAAGTAACAGTCGACAAAGAGGGAAATGAGGCACGAGGAGGAGATGCCCTGTCTCAGCCCAGGGTGGGGAGAAAGACTTCCCAGAACAAACCCCTTTCACATGACAGTTGGATTAAAAGGAGGCATCAGTCAGGGGAAGCCAGGGTCCAGCAGGGCGGAGAATGGCACTTCTGGACCTGAGGGATGCATGCGCGTGGGCCTGGCACCCATGCCAAGCTTCTTGCAGTCAATGCTGGCACGTGAGGCCCAGGTTTTAGGTTCTGCAGGGACGGCCTTGCCCTTGGCTGGTCTTCCTGGGTGTTCCGATTCTTGCTTGGGCTCTCTCTGCCTGAGGACTTGGACTTCCCTGCGTGTTTGCATTCCGATGTTGGCTGACACTCGGTCAATATTGTCTCAGTTCGTTTGGCACCAGGATGAAGTGCCACAGGATTACTCAGGGCAATTAACCTTTAGTACTCAGCCCCGCGTCTCTGCCATCTCCCCGCCGAACGAGAGACTGGGCTCCTCTCCAGCTCATTTGTCCTGGCCTGGGGCTGCCTGTTGGTAGGCATTTATTCCAGAATTATGTTGCCTACACACAAGCGCGGTGGAGGTTCCCTAGCGCGTCTGAGGCCAAAACCAAAGTCTGTTTGCTTCACGCTTTTGCAAAGGACACAACTGCACAGCATGACAGCACGTACGAGGTAGTCTGCGGGCAAGCCAGACCTGTCACTCCCCGAACACTACGGTGCCCGGCCTTGCTTTCCTCTGTGCGCTTACGGAAAGGTGGACTCGGACACGGAAAGGCGGTGCGATCTCAGGCAGGTCGCTCAGCTTCTCTGGGCTCTGGTTTTCTCTACCTGCTAGAACGAGGATGCTAGTAGCATCTACCTCCTGACATTTTTATGAAGGTGAACTAAGTTAATATTTGAAGTGTTCGGAGCAGTTCCTGGCATAGAGTACACATATAAATGGTTTGTTTAACGCAATAAAAATAGTTACGGGGTTAGGGCAGTGGGTAGGAGGAGAGGGGCAGGAGCTAGGCAGATTTGGGTTCTCGAGTGAGTTCTGCCACCTCGTAGCTGTGCAGCCTTGGGCAAGCGACCTAACGTCTCTGGTACTCTGTGTAGTCACTGTGAAAATGAGAATAATAACAGTCCCCCCCCCTTTTGGGATTGTGTGGACTTGGAATGAAATAGCACACGCACGGCGTTCTTGGCGCAAGGCTGGCATAAAATAAGTGATGGTTGTGCTGTTTAATGCTATTATTATTCCCCACCTTGAGCCCTGAGTTGGCCAAATAAAGAATCCAAAAAATCAGGTGTGTAAAAGCAAAGAGAACCTCCACGTCCTTGCAGTTCCAACCACCTGTCCATCCTCGGGCACCTACCATGTGACAGGGATCTCTGCGGGGACAGAGGGGGCCCTGGCTCATCTGGGCCATGGGGGATATTAGTCTTCTTTTATAAACGTGGATCCGGGGTCTTGGTGACCTGCCCAAGGTGACCCAAGCACTTAAGAGACAGAGACAGCGTTTAAGCGCCGTCTGCATTTCGTTCGACGGTCGCCATGTCCTGGCGGTACAGGAACCAGCCAGATGTGGCTTTGAACACCGTCTTTGCCGTTTGCTGCGAGACCGATCGTGAGTCGCTTCCCTCCGTTCAGCCTCGAATCCCTCCGCCGTGGACACGAAGAACCATCGTGGCGACTGTCGGGGCTCCGGGGGAGTTTGAGCGCGTCAGGGCAGGGAAGGCCGGCCCCGTGGTGCCTGCACAGAGCGCTTAATCAATACGTGCAGTGATTAAATTTGTAACTGGTGGTTTTTACTAGTCATGAGTCAGCGCATTCCCAACGCTGCCTGAAGCTCCCAAAAGACCAGAGAAAAGAGGCTCTTTGCGAAGCGGGGCCACGGGTGTCCTCGCCCTGTCGTGGCATCGGCAATGACTCATTTATTGGCCGTTTCCTGGGAGTCGGGTGTTTCTCGCCTCTCAGTTACAGTGTGTAAACTTTCAAAAGAGGGCACTGCCTTGTCTGAAAGCCCGGAGAGCAGGTGGACCGGGAGCTCCTCCAACAGACCCACGCCCTCGCCACCGTGTTCGTTTTCCCAAGAGCAGCTCTGGATCCCTGGCAATGTCTGCGAAGAGGAACACCGTATTTTAGTCACCGGATCATCCCCCATCGGTTTTTCTCCCCCTGGGGCTGCGGAAGCAGAAGACGCAGAAGACAGTGGCCAGAACCTCAGAGAGCCAGCCAGTCAGGGCCAGAACGAGACGGAGGGCCCAGGCCAATGAGGACAATTCAAGGAACACTTAGTGCTGGCAAGATGGGTTGCCAAGGTGTCGGGGGAGACCGGACAGCGGAAAACCCAAGGGCAGCCCCGGCAGCCCCTGGGAAAAGGCGAGCAGGATAAAGCTTGGTGCTGTAGGACGAACGGCAACTTTCTGTGGAAGGACAGGGACAGCCTGCGGTCACCTCCTTCTCCTTCCTTCCCTCTCATTTCCTGCCTGGAGTCCCCATCGGCCCAAGCCGACAGGAAGCCCAAGGGCAGAGCGCTCAGCCCACGGTGTGTGGACAGAGGGCGCACAGGCTGGCCTTGGGGGGCAGAGCAGAGGTGCAGAGGGGTGGGAAGTAGCCCGGGGTGCGGGGCGGCCCCAGGAGAGGGGAGCTAAGCCTCTGCCTGGGCTGGAAGGCTCTGGAGAAGCTGGTCCTGTAAGACCAGTTGTGTTATGGACTGACTGTTGAGCTGGCAACTCAAGGTGTCCATTAAATCTGGGCGAATCTTCTAAAATGAGGACAGCAGGTTGAGTTCCCATGCCAGACCCACTGCAGCTTTCTCAGGAAAGAATATTGCGAAGCCCAGATAGCAACAGAACGATTGACTAAACTCGATCTTGTTACTCACCTCTGGACGAACCGTGCCTCCTTTCTCTCTGCCTCCAGGGGACTCTTCATGGCACGCACACGCCTGGAAAACACGCGGAGGGTGCCCCCGCCACTGACGGCTCCTGCAGGTTCTTGTTTCAAGGTTGGGGGCCCCTGTGTTCCCGCCTGTTGAACCGTATGCTACCCGGATGCCAGTTGTGTACCCATCCCTGCTGATGCCAGTAGGACCTGTTAATAATCATTAAGGCAAGTGATAAATAATTTTGTAAACTAGAAAGATAAAAATAAGGAGCGTTGTTGTTTTGGTGAAAATTTAGCTAGATTCCTTTGGGGGGAAAGAAACTCAATAAATGGTAACTTTTAAAAAGCAGTTGCTGCCAGATGAG
Source organism: Anoura caudifer (assembly GCA_004027475.1). NCBI lineage: Eukaryota > Metazoa > Chordata > Mammalia > Chiroptera > Phyllostomidae > Anoura > Anoura caudifer. The sequence continues at coordinate 23,421 of PVKU01013233.1, read as the reverse complement.
TTGCAAGCAAGGCAACAGTGAGTGACGGGGAAAAATGTAAGGATCTAGAAGGTTCTATTTATAATTTATGGTCATGAGTCTCGTGTTTTCCCCTTGTCCCCAATCCAAGCTAATGTCTAGGCTTTGAACGTTCTTGCCTTGGGGGAATTTTTTCAAGACAGAGCTGCTGCTCTGAGGTCGCTTGCTAAAGCGTTGGTAACTTTCTAGAATCTTTAACATCCCTTTTCTTTCATCCTAAGACTTTTCTTATTCCCTTCCCCTCTGATACCTCAGGGCTCCTGGGAAATTTCCTTCGCTGGTCTTTTAACCTGACGAAAGATGAGACGTGGCCCTCGCTTCTGAGCATTTCTGCTTTGTGACAAGAGAGAAATGAGAAGGTGTGGAGTACGAGTGTCCTCCTCTCTGCCCACTTGGAATCTTCTTCATTTGTCCTGTGAATATTTGAGATTTTTTTTTTTTCACGCCCGCCTGTCTCCTGGGCAGCGAGTGCCATGAGGCCTGGGGCCACACCTCAGGAACCTTGGCCCCTCATTGCCCAGCCTGCTCTGGAGCATGCTAAGTGGCAATAAAAGCTTGTGGAATTTCCTGGGAAGTTTTTGAAGAGTATTGTTGGGGACACAGGGGAACCCGAAGACCTTGCCTTCACAGGTACTAACCGATTACCCATGCCCTTTAAACTTGATGTGACATTTCTTGAATCTGAACGTGGTGGAAGAAATTTTCATTTACTGCATCAGGGAATTAATCGAGAGTCCAAGTCCCTCGGGAAATCACACTCTCTTAGGAGCAAAGACCTTCCGATTGTGACGAGCCACAGCCGCACTTCCGTCGCTGTCCCCTGTCCGCCGGATTCGGCACACCAGGCTTCAGCTGGCCTCCCTGCCTTTCAGTCTGTCAGTCTGGCTGTCTGTCCGTCTCTCCGTGACCCACCTAGGCTATCTAGTGCTTCATGTGTGACACGCGCCAGAGCAGCATCCCATTTCACCTTCACAAAAACCCCGTGGGCAACGGCAGAGCCTTTTCAACGTTTCTGATGGTCCCTTACAATGAAGACAGACGTTTTCCACGAGGACTCTGCTCGTTGACACGCCCACGCACATGCGCACACATGCACACCTGGAAAAACCGCTCGGACTGACTTTCTGTGAGCGGTTCTGCTTCAGTCATGCTCCGCTGCAGTCTGGCCCATGTACCAACTACTCATCGTGAGCCACGGTGTTGATTTTCTGAATCCGCAGCAGGCTCTTAGCTCCCTGCGCTCACAGCAGCGCAGCTCAGCCAGGTTCAGGCGGGTTCCGGAAGAGGTCCGGTTAAACCCGGCTGATCGGAGTCCAGACCCTGGACCCATCCGGTGCCTGAGTCCCCACCTCAAAGCTGAGATGTCCCCCGAGTGCACCTCCTGAGGACGGGGGAGCCCCGCTTGCTTGGTGATGGACAGCTGTCCGTTCCCTCCCACCTCTCCGCCAGCTCTGTGGTTCTCAGCCCGGGCCGCACCCTGGCGCCCAGGATAAATTTCCATAGGTCTCGGGCAGGCCTGGGTCCAGGTATATTGTATTATTTTAAGGCCACTCTGGTCATTTCCACGTGCTTCGAGGGTGGCAATCCCTGTGGTGGGGACCGGCCAGGCTCCCTATTCCCTACTTTGCTGGGGGCTGAGATTGGAGTCTTGCTGATTTGCTGGGACATGGTAACCAGGGAAGATCATGAAAGCAGGTGTGTGGGCAAAACCCAGCATTGAATTGTTCCACCACAGCGGTGTCGTTCCCTTCTTCCCCGGCTGGCTCCCGAGTACCCACGCCACTGCGTCAGCCGTGGTGGGAGACCGATGGAGCGCGCTTACCCCAGTCCGCCTGGGACCTCCACTCTCTCTCAGACTCCCCTAGGGAAGGACAATACCCCCATTGAATGAGCTCCGTAGCTTGAATCGGAATCTGCGTCGACAATTCCGGCTTTTCTGTTTGTGTACAATTATTTAAACATGCTGGGTCATAAGGGCCTCGTCCAAATTGGACGGCTGCCTCGTTTCCATTATCTGTAGCCTATAAAGCACAAAGAATAGGGTCAAACTGAATTTTCCTCTGCTGAGGAGACTGAAGAATGTGTGCAGTCTAAGTGGTTTCTCCACGGGAATGATTTAGTTTTGGAGCAAGAGACTGTCCTTCGTGGGTTGTGGGGGGAGACCCTCCACACCAGGCAGGGCCCGTTTCCTTCCTGGGAAGCAACGTTTGTGTCCCAGTTCTTGGGAAGAATTGTTTGTTCCCTGACGTGGGAAAAATGCACAGCCTTTTAACAGCCTAAACTCCCAACCCACGTATTTAGAAAATATCTAATGAGAACCCCGTACTTATCTCAAGACTTGAAGATGGCCCTGTTCTTGTTAAGTTGTGCAAGGACTGCAGGGAAACCATCGTAACGACTTTTAAAACATATTATTATGTTTATTGGGGTGACACTGGTTAATAAAATCACACCGGTTTCCAGTGTATAATTCTGCAGTACATCATCTGTACATTGCATGGTGTGTTCAGCACCCCGAGTCGAGATGCTTTCTGTCACCATGTACATTTGGCCCCCTTGACCCTCCTCTCCCTCCCCCACCCCCATCCCTCTGGTGACCACAGGACCAATGAAAGAACACCGTTTTTCACGCACGCTTGCGTTAATGACATGCTTTGTGTTTCTGCTGGTACATAGTATTTGTCTGTGCCCACGCATTTTTTGTTGTCTTTTTGCTTATTCATTGCTTTTGGTTTTATGTCCCTCGTATGAGTGAAATCATATGGCTCTCCACTCTTCCCCGTCTGACCTATTTCGGTTGGCATGGTATTTTCAAGGTCCATCCGTGTTGTTGCAAGTGGCAGTATTTCATCTTTCCTCACGGTGAGGAGTGCTCCGTAGTAAGTACGCACCACACCTTCTTCACCCGGTCTTCTATCCCAGGACACCGCCGAGAATAATGCTGCAGTGAACATAGGGATGCATCGAGCTTTAGGAGTAAGTATTTTGAGAATTTCCAGGCAGATACCCAGAAGAAGGGTTTCCGGGCCATATGGTAACTCTCTGTATAATGACACCAGCCTCCGTGTGCCCAGTTAAATGGGTGACAGAGTCTTGTCTTCCAAAGAGAAGCCTGCATCCTCGAGAAAGAGGGCAAAGGGCAAAACTGATGACTAGCTTTGAGGTTCACAGTCCTTCATTCAAAAAAGATGCAGTGTCGTGCCTCATAAGAGCGATTATAATACTGGCATTGATTGGGTACCGGGCAGCTGGTCAAATTCTGATGTGCAGCGTCTCATTTAATCCCAACAGTGAGCATATCAGATAGGAAATGCTACTAACCCCACTTTTCAGGTGACAAGACCAGGGGTCAGCGAGGTTATAACCTGCCCTACATCACACGACCTACAGACGTCATTGCCGAGAGAGGAACACGGGTCCCGGGCTACTGAAGACCCAGTTGCTTCTCCCCAGAACACATGGGATGTCACTGGTGGGGAGCAGGATGCCTCGAGGCATCACACAAGTGGATGCTGGGTATTCCAAATTAATAAATCAAGCAACCGATACAGCAAGTGATATGATATGCAGTTTGACAGATATGATTATTTAGATCAAGGGCAAACAAGAACTAAATGTACAGATTACAGGAAAAGAATTGAGTAAATAATAATCTAGGCAGTTCATGTTAAAGATGTTAATAGCTTATTTGAATAACTGGGAAATAATTTCTAATTGGTAGAATGGACAATGTAGTGGGCCCCTTGATTATGTCTATTTTTAATGAGTTAAGTTCATTTAAAAAAATATTTACTTATTTATTTTAGAGAAAGGGGGAGGGACGGAGAAAGAGAGGGAAACATCAATGTGTGGTTGCCTCTTGTGCACCCCCAACCAGGAAGCTGGCCTGCAACCCAGGCATGTGTCCTGACAGGGAATTGAACTGGAGACCCTTCGGTTCGCCGCCCTGCGCTCAACCCACTGAGCCACACCAGCCAGGGCAAGTGACTTCAGTTCTTATTCCTAGAGCCATAGTCCCCAAATAGAACACGGGCTCAAGCCCTGGCATTTAACCCTCAGCAAACGCTGCTGAAAGTGCTGTGTGGCCTAAGGGGCTGAGTGACCTTGCTGATGTGTCACCAAGCTCCTGTGTGACCAACCCAACAGGCAAGTCATTTCGCCTTTCTGTTTTCTTTTTATAAAATAAAGGGGGTGGAAATGTGTGGATCTAAAGCGTTTTTCAGTGCTAACTTTCTGGGAGGGCACATTTTTATGGGACATTTTTCTCCAGCCTTTTTTCTTTTCAGGGGAGAGCGCAAATATTGTCCCCCACTTTCCCAAATTATGCAGTCGAGTTTCCTCCCACATTTGGGGAAATCGCAGGGGTCAGCACATGCGGAATGCCACGGATAAGCCCCACCCTGGAAAAAACACCTTCGTGGTCACGGTATCTCCCCTGCCAGGTAAGTGTCTCTCCAGCTATTTTTTGAGGTGGCTCAGCAGGGAGCTCTGGAGGCAGGCCATTTGTGTGGTCACCATCTTTTGCTGTGTGAGGCTAAGCAAGTTTCTTAGATTCCCGCGCCTCTGTGTCCCATAGGAAGCCTGGAACCGCAGCGTTCATACCCATAAACTTTTTGCTGACCTGCCGATGCCTGAAAGAAAGGCGAGGAGGTTGGTGAGTACTGCCTAGTACGACGTACTGTGTCCGCCAAGATTTGCAAGTGCGCCGCACGCTAGACACCCTGTGCACTTCCCAAGGCAACCAGCAGGTGGCGGCATTGCACTTTATTTCAGAAGGTCCAGGGCTTTGGTGCTCCTCCAGCGGAGGGGTTTTGTGAAATAATAAATACTCCCCCCCTTCTCCTCCCCCTCCTCCTCCTCCTTGTTTTTCTTTTTCTTTTTTTTTTTAAGTCGATACCAGGAATCATTAGCCTCAGGAATAATTAAAGGCGATCTTTGTCACTTGATGCTATAGAAATATCAGGAAAGGTCCTGACAGAGCGAAATGGCAGCATCATTAGCGTCACCCCAGGGACCTGTTGGAAATGCACAATGTTCGGCCCCACCCCAGCAGGGCCGAAGGGGAAACTCGGGGTGGGGGTGGGGAAGTCTATGTTGCGGGGAAAGGCCCAGCACTGGGCGTTTTCAGGAGCCCTGGGGTGGGAGCATCTCCGTGCTGGGCACAGCGGAAGCCAGGTCTCCCTTTCAAAGCCCAATGCGAGTCGGTAGAGAGGGGGCGTTTGGTGAGTCCAGGGTCCCGCAGTTTCAAGCCCCAGGTGGGAGGGGGGCTTCAAAATGCAGTCTCACACCCAGACGCGCTGGGCCAGGATTTGCATTTTCACCGGCTCCCGGGAGTCTGCACCACGTCCTTCTCTTCCCTCTTCTTTGTCCTTTCTCTTCCTCCCCTGCTCTCCTGCCCGACGCTAGGACCACTTTGTATTTTACTTTTCCAGCACCAATTCTGACTGTGAACCCTGTAGTGCAGCTGCTAAGGAGGAAAAGGAAGAACTGGGAGGATGGACGGAAAGGACTTTCCCCGTCCTGCTCTGGAAGGATTGCCGGAGAGCAGCGGCCCTCACGTGACACTTACACTGACCTCATTGTGCCAGCAGGGGGCGGTGGGCCGATCGGTGTGAGCGGCAATCAGTCCCCGACACCCTCTGAAGCCACGATGGGAATGTCCGTGGGAGGTGGGGGCAGGGATGTTAAACAGAGTTCCCCATTCAGGACGTCTGGCGTGCGCCTGAGAATTTCTACTTCTAACAAGTTCCCAGATGCTGGTGGCCACCCCTCGAGAACAAGATACATATTTCCGATTCTTACCACCCTGGGGATGCTGAGATGGGAGAATAAACTGCTCACGGGTGAAAGAGAATAGGGGAAATAGAGAAGAACAGACACACAGAGAAAGATGGAAAGTGAAGGAAACCCCCTTGGATTTCTAGATGTTTCTTAACCACCACCCTTGCTGTGAGGCCTTTGGACTTGCATGCTTCTGCTCTAAGGATTTTTCCTGCCCTTGGCCTGCAGCTCCGGGAACAGGCTGTCCTCTGTCTACTCGGAAGCAGAAACTTCCTCTGGCCCCTCCGAGGTGAAATCTGATTGGTCTGCATCCTGTTCTTCCTCGGCAATGATTGGTTGTCGCAAACCAGGGCTCCGTGGAGCAACTGATGGCAGATTCAAAATGCAGTGATTTAGAAGTTTATTTAAAGGTGTGAATACAGGTGTGGCTCAAACAACACCCCTTTTTATTACAAAAATCTTTTAATTGCAAAATCAAAGCACGTAATTCTGTAACAGAATGCTATCACACTCAAGCACACCGTATGATACTGTAGGTGAGATGTTCAAATTACAACTACACATTATTACACCACATGATTACCCTGCCAACCACACTCCAGCAGGCCTTACTTCTTCTGCTGGACCCTGTGTACGAGAGACAGGGAGGTAACCACAGACGAGTAACAAGAAAGCTCTTACCTTCCCCAGGCCAAAGGGAACAGGGGAGTCACAACGCGATTTAGGAGAGAGTTGAGGGGGGTTGGCTGGAGGGGAGCAGGGAGTTTTGGTTGAAGTGCACAGCCAGCCTGAGGTCGGGCCCATGGAGGAAGTCAGGGAAACGTTCTCCTTCCTCTCCCTCATCACCGTCTTCTGTCCGTATGATGTTCTGCTGGCAGCCCCCACTGGCTGAAACCAGTCAGGGCTACAGGGAACCCTGAAACCCTCACAGGCAGGTCATCCTTACAGGTCGCCCTTACTTCGCTCCAAAGGGTGTCAAAGAGCAGAATGTGGATCTGGGAAGCAAATGGAAGACATCCAGGCTCATTGGCCTAGGGGTGCACAGGTGACCTAGTCTGGCCAATGAGACGCATGGGAAAGTCTTCTGGGAGCTTTGGGGGAAGATTTTCTTTCCTGACTATTATAGAAGAAAGGCACTTCTTCCCCTTCGTTCCTGCTTAGGATGCTATTGATGTTCTTCTTGGGTTTCTGCAGCCACTTTGTGACTATGAGGGGGATGGGAAGAGAGCTGCAGTGAATGTAGAGGTGAGGCCTGCAAGGTGGAGAAGGGGTGAGGCAGGTGAGGCGAGGTCTTGCTCGGACATCTACTTCCGTGCACGTGGGGTTGATCTCCACATCCTCTCTGCCCGCTGGTCCCCGTTTGCTTCACGCTGCAGCACGTGGGGTGGTGCCGAAGCACGCCTCCAATCTGTCTTCCACCCTTGACTGTGAATTTCCCCACTGTGGTGGGGGAATCTACGCAGGACATCTTGAGTAATAATGACATTATTTTTGGTGGCAGATGGTGGTGTTTCTTACGTTCTTGCCAGATTGTGACTTCTGAACTAAACCACCTGGGTCATGATTTAATAGGGTCACATTGTATGGTGTCACCCGCCACCACCAGCGTCATGACAGACTGTAAGGACCCAGTTCGTAATTGATTTCCCGTGGTACAGACTGCGCCTTGTGGTGAAAGAGCGTGGGCTTTGTGTCATCGTGTGGACCTGGGGCCAAATCCTGGGAACTTGGCTGACTAGCTGCGTCCTCAGGTACTTTACTTGGCTTCTCTGGGAAAATCGGCGTGTTATATGAGGGTTAACTGTGTGTCATACATCCTTACACAAAAGCCCACTGATGCTCCTCAAAAGATATTTCCCTCTTTCTCCACCTCCATTTCTCTTCTCATAAAAAGTACAATGATGCCCCAAGACCAACCTTGGGGTTGCACAGTGCATAAAATTAAACCCCCAAAGGTAGCCCTGGCTGGTGTGGCTCAGTGGATTGAGTGCCAGCCTGTGAACCAAATGGTCGCCGGTTCGATTCCCAGTCAGGACACATGCCTGGGTTGCAGGCCAGGTCCCCAGGTGGGGGCAATTGAAAAGCAACCACACATTGATGTTTCTCTCCCTCTCTTTCTCCCTCCCTCCCTCTCTCTAAAAATAAATAAGTAAAAATCCCAAAGGTGAGGGCAGTCCACCGGCTCAGCGGCAGAAGTGATAGAAGTGGTCATACTTGTGCCGAGCTGAGTGGATTTGGAATGCATGAGACCAGTTGTACCTTGTGGTGCCCGTCACTGGGATAGACGTACAAAAGTGAGAGTGAACAGGTTTGTTGAAGGTTCCTGGCAGGCGGGCGACTCCTAAGGGAACAGGATGGGCACCTGGTCGGCCATGGTCTGTTTTCCTCCTGCAGGGAGGTGGGTTGGGGGGGACGGCTGCACGGCCAGCTCTGATTTCTGATCAGGGATGCCCTCCAGCGGGAGTGTGGTGCATCTCCAGGCAGCGTCGCTGAGTGAGCGGTCATGACTTCCGGGTCACTGGGGTCACAGAGGGCATAGGTGGCGTGCCCCCGCCTGTAACTGGTCTGGAATGATCATGATGGGAAGGCTCTCGTATCAGCATCCACATGCTGGGGGCTGGCAACCCCAGCTGGTGGGGGCACGGCCAGCAAAGCCAAGTGGACGATACAACGAGGCAAGGACCACCCGGTGCCCACAAGGAGAGACGCTGCCTCTCGCTTCGGGGCAATCACCTGCCACCCATTCTGCCAGGCTTTCCTTTGCAGGTGAGGAAACTGGGTCTCAGTGAGCTTCCACGACGTACCCAAGGGCACACAGCTGGGACCCAGCGGTACCAGCATACAGCCTAGGCTGCCACCAAATTCAAGCTGCTTCCACGCCATGATGATGCCGAGCAGTGCCTGAGGAGAGGGCTGAAACACAGCTTAGTATTCCCTGGAACGTAAAGAGTGGGCTTTTGGAGCAAGAGCCAGACTGTGCCTTTAGCTCCCGTGAAACTTGAAACAGACTTACTCTCCCTGAGCCTTTCTCTCTCCTGCAAACTGAGAAGATACTGCCCTCCCCGTGGCAGAATAACCGATAAACAACTGTAAGGTTCTTTGCCTCTTCTAGAGTAAGCCTTCCCCGCCGTCACCAGTCAAACAGGCGAAGTCGGTTTTACTGCCGCACACAGAACGACCAGAGCTCTCGACGAGGCAGCCGCCAGCTCGCTCTGCTGCGTTTCTCGTTGAACCTCAGTGAGCTCATCTGCAAAATGGGGATTGTAACCTCCTGGCTCTAAGAATTGAATCAGTGATTGAAGTCACTGAGTTCAGGGCCTCGCAGGCACCCCGCAGGCGGCGACTAATATGCTCAGTGCAGAGGAGCAGTGAGAAGGTGATTGCTTTCTAATCAAGGGTGCTGAGCTCTGTGAGAAATGTGACCCCCCCCATCCCCACCCCCCCAGGCGGTGGAAGAAAGACCTCCGGAGATGGACAGCAATGGGAACTTGCGCAGTACCGGTGGGAGCGCAGAATGCGGCGACCACTTTGGAGAGCGGCTTGGCCGGTGTGCTGCAGGTGAGGGGGTGCGTCTCTGGGACCTGGAGGTCCCACGGGGGCCCAGGCCATGCACGAGGGGACGCGGGCACGATGCGGGCGGCAGGGGCCGTGAAAGGGCGCAAAATCGGGATACAGTCATTCGAGGGAATGTTATCCTGAGCTTAGAGTGAATGAATCAAAACTCCGGGGATCAGCAAGGTAAGATGTCAGAAGCACCATGTTGAATGATTAGCAAGTTGCAGAAAGATATAGGCCAAGCGAAGCCCATAAACAACAGTGAATATTGATTATGGGCAGGTTCCTAGGTAGCAATTGTGTAAAACGTGTTTGGAAAGTGTGAAGGGCAAGATCAGGAATTCAGGAGAGCCATTCTTTCTGGGAAAGGAAGAATGGGAGGAGATTTTAAAAAAGAGAAATCAGGGCCATTCAATTCTATCTGTATTATTTTACATCTTATAAGTGTATTGGGGCATATCAATGACCAATTTTAGATTTGACAAAGCTGGGCAGCCGAAGCTTTTCTGTATACTTGAAGTGTTTCACAATTTAAAAATTCATATTTTACTACTTGTTTTGTCTGTTTTCGTTAGGTTTTTTGTTTGTCCGCTTCATAGTTCCGACGCCTGTAGCACCTTGTGCTGAGTCGGGCACTTTCTGGGACAGCATTTTCTTCCTGCTCCGACCTTCCCGTGCGAGGTCCAGGGTTTAGAGATTCCAATTCTGAGTGTCACAACGGGTTCTTTTGTGCTGGGGTTGGGACGAGAGGAGGTCAGGAAGTGCAAGCCGGAATCGGGGTTAATGATTGAACATGGCTTCCACTTGGCCTGTGTGAGCTCCATGAACTGTCACGTGGGTGGGCTCCTTCACACGTGTGGCCACCGAGGGAGAGGGGCCGGGGAGGTGACATGGGTCTCCAGCATCTGTCCCAGTCACTGGCAGGGTATCAACAGCGCAGATAAGACTTTCCAAGGGAGCTGGGTGCCTGCCTGCGGAGTTATAGCTGACCGGCGAGCGAAGGTCCAGAGAGGCCACGGAGGTGCGTGGCTCTCCGGTTAAAGTGTGACTTCACCAGGGGTAGGTGAGGTGGGCAACAGGGGCAGGAGAGGCGCTGAGTTCACAGATAAGATCAGTGCCAATTGGGGCAAATCTGGCGGGCAACTGTGTGTGTGTGTGTGTGTGTGTGTGTGTGTGTGTAAGTGAGGCAGGGTGTGAAAACGGACACATTGAACCTAAAGTAACCAGCTGTGCACAGTACCTTGTGAGTTCCCCGCTCCATCCGCCACGGGGAAAGTGAACTGTCTAACCACCAACTGACACACTCACCAAGGCCCGAGGGGGCTTTGGTCTCCCATAACAAACTTATGTTACAAGGAAGCCAGGGGCAAACACAAAGTAGCCCTTCTCTGTGGGGGCATCTGTGGTGGGTCGGGTTTACAAAACTTGAAAAAAATTTTATGATCATTGAATGCATAGTACAGTATTGTCCCCAGTTCTTTCGAACCTAGTTGTCTTGCATAACTGAAACTTTATACCTGCTCATTAACAGCCAGCCACACCCCTCCCACTCCACCAACACCTGGTCGCCACCATCCTATGCTTTGCTTCTGAGTTTGACCATTTTAGGACCCCTGCAGAGGCGGACCACCCAGTATTTGTCCTCCTGGGACTGGCTGATTTCACTCAGCATCACCTCCTCCAGGTCCACCCGTGTGGTTGTGTGATGCAGGATTTCCTTCCTTTTCAACATGGGATCATATTCCATTGTGTGTATACACTGCATTTCCTGTATCCAGCGTCCACTGGGGCGCTTAGAAAAATTTTCTCAAATTTTTATCTTGCGAATCTCAAACTACAAAAACATCGAAAGCATAACTTCATTGAATACCTTTTTACCTTTCATTCAGATTCTTCAAGTTATTCACATCTTGCCACATTTGCTTTCTCTCTCTTTCTTTGCAATATATACTATGTATTATGTAATATTTATAGTATATAATAATATAATATGTACATAGATTGTTTTTCTGCTAAACCACTGGAGAGTAAATTGCAAACACCGCGCCCTTTTACCCCTGAAGGCCTCGGCAGGGCTGCCTAGGAGCAAGGGCATCCTGTCACATGAGCACACGCAGATGCCCAATTCTGAGAGCTGACCATCCTGTGGGTTTAGTGCAGTTCACGTTCGGATCCCCCCGACTGCCTCCACCGCACCCCCCCCCCCACCTGTGCCACGGAAAGCCGTTCATTTTCTCATCCAGCGTCTCATATCATCACGCTTCCCTACTTCCCTCTGTCCCGGAGTCCGCCCTGGCCCTTGGTCTTCTCTGACACTGGCAGCTTCGAAGGGCCCGGCCAGCTGCCCTTTGCGATGGCACAGTGTGGGTTTGCTTGCCGCCCGCCTGCTCCCGACTAAATTGGGGTTCGACCTTCTTACAGGAAAACGCTGCCAGCGGGCGGTTCGGGGCTCGTTTCGATGGATCGCATCAGGAGGCACGCGGTGTCCGCTCGTCCCTTGCTTGGCGATGTGAATGTTGATCGCTTGGTTAGGTGGGACTTCGAAGTTTTTGAGATGCCACCCCCCGCCCCCCCCCGGAGAATGTTTACGACCACTGTTTCTTCCTCGGGCTGACAGGTTGCTTTACAGCCGACATCTCCTTGGGAGGGCACGTCTTTACTGCTGCAGGAGGGAGCTGCGTGTGGGCCGCTCTGCCTTAGAACTTGGCCACCTCCTGCCACCCCTCCCCCCAGCGTGCCCTCGTGGGGAGAAGTGGGCAGCAAACAAGCACGTGTTAAGAATAATTCCCCGATTCGGATTGTGATGAGTGCCGTGAAGGATGTAAACCAAGGAAATGGGACAGAGAGTTAGGCAGGGGCAAAGTCACTCTAGGTAAAACAGGGTCCCTGCCCCCCTGGGGTGTCCTTTGCGGTGGGGAAGACCCAGGATAAGCGCGTAAACAAATCTACCACGAGTCAGGGACTGATGAACGTCACGAGGAGATATGGAGCCGGACGTTGAGTGGACATTGTCCTCAAGGGTTCAGTGCTGGTGGGCAGAGAGGACCCGGTTCAGGGGGTGCCATTGGAGTGGAGATTGAAATGAAGTGAGGATAGTGCTGTGAGGCTGAGGGGTGGTGGTGGGGGGCATCCAAGTGGACAGAGGGGACAGTGAGCACACAGGCCCGGTGGCCGAGACCTGCTCGGGGCCATCGAGGAGCAGCCTGGAGGCCGAGGGAGGGGTGAGGCGGGAGTGCAGGGTGCCGGTGGGAGTAGGGGGAGCTGAGAATGGAGAGGTGGCCGGGGCCAGATCCCGGAGGGCTTCTAGGCCATGGGAAGGACTTTGGATTTTATCCCGAGTGGCCTGTGAAGCCGCCAGGAGGTCGAGAGCATCCGTATTTTCAAAGCATCACTTTGCCAATTTTGTGGAAAGATTGAGCAGGAGGGAGGGGTTGTGGCCGAGGGAGGCAGGGGGACCAGTGGGGTCCAGGTGAGAGAAGTTGGCCCCAGCAGAACCAGAAGCTCATTTTGCTCACCTGTCTCCCTGGGCCTAATCGGGGATGCTCAGTAGTCGCTAAATGAGCCAACGGATGGGTGGGTGAGACAATTCATTGGCTTCTACTATTTTTAAGCGATTTTCAAGAAGAGCCATTCATCTGATGGATGGTGGATTTGCACTGTGTCAGTTTAGCTCAGGTAGGGTACTTCCTTGAATTTGCTTTCCTCTCTTTCTTCAGACTGGGGTTGGCTGAGGGAGACATTGGCACGTGATTTAGGGGAAGGGGGGAAAGGGCGGTCATTTTTAAGCGCTGTGAGGTCGGCGTGGAGCTGGCTGGTTTGCAGCCCGTGCAGGCTGCTGCTGGTCTGCTGGCTCAGCTCCTCGGCCCGGGCAGTGTGTCTCCTGCCCCCTGCCCCCCGCCGACCAGCTCCTCCTGGCCTTTGCATCCCGGTTCAGGCAGGTGTGCGCATCCCTGGCCAGGGGGGTCAAGGGCTCCCGCCGGCCTCACACATCACTGGGAGCAGGGATGATGGGAAAAACAAAGTTCTCGTACATCATGGAGGTTTCGGGTTGCGTCGCACCTCCCCGCTTCACGCCCATCTTCCCAGCAGCCCGTTTTGCTGACTTGGGACCCAGCCCCAGAACCGGGAGCAACAAAATGTGAGATTCCTCCCTCGCTTGTCCGCAGTCTAATCCTGTAATAAATCCCTTTTCCTCACCCTTCGTCACGGTTCTGCTTCTCTGAACAAACCCTCCCTGATACACACTGAGTCTGAGCATTTATCCCCCCTGGGACTTCCTAAACTCTTCTAAGTTTTAGAGAAAGAAAAAAAACTGTTCAAATTTCTAAGTAAACTTGTAACCAATCAATCTTTGAGTGACTCGGGTGCCGATAATGCTCATCCCAACACGCGAAAGTGCTTTCGAACGCAGGAACACGGATCTTCTTTAGTTTTCTGCGTAGGTGGAGAGAGCAGCTTGCACTTGTTCCCCTGCCCAGGAGGACAGTAAGTGAAGTCTCCGGTTTAGTTCTGCAGTGCGTGCCCTGGCTGGCTTCGCGGTGAGTCGTGGGGGTGACGGAGGGCGGCTGGCAATCATTGGCAGACCCCCGGCCTCCCTGTCCCAGCCCTCTGACCCTTAAACCGGTGCCTGGGATTAAAGTTTAGTCCCAGCTTGGGCCAGATCTGAACCTTCTTAATCTTCTTTGGATTCGCGGGACAAAGAGGAAAGGGAGAGGGAGAGAAGTGGCCCTTCAGATCTGGGCCATTGGGACAAAGGGCGGAGGCCGCTGGGTGTGTGACAGTGAAGGGCTCCAACTCCATGGTCAGCCAGAGCCAGACTTCGGTCTGTGACACTCTGTCCCCAGGAGGAAGTAATGGCATGTCTTTGAGACTCAGTGTCCTGATTTATAACGCGAGGTGATAATTTCTTCCTCAAAGTGGTTGCAAAGGTTGAATGTGTACAGGCGGCAGGTGAGAAACTCCTTGACCTAGGAAACCGCGGGCAGATGCCCCACCTGTGAAATGGGGCTGTTAACAGCATCCACTTCATCGAAGTTTCCATGGACATTCAATCATGAAACATCAGCGTGGTTAAGATGGCAAACAGGTTCAAATCCTGGCTCCAGCCCTTAATTACTGTGGGACCTTGGGAAACGCAACGTCTCTGAGTCCATTTCTGGTTCCCGTAGCGCAAACCTGGTACTAACGGCACCCGTTGCGTAGGGCTGTTGTGAAGGTGAAGTGTGATCCTGTGTGTAAGGCAGTTATAACGGAGCCTGGCAGGTCGTTAAGTGCTTAGTAAATATTGGTTATTGTCATTGCCACCCTTATCGTGATGATCAGAGGCCCGAGCTAAGTGCCTGCCTAATTGATTTGAACCCTCGTGACCATCCTGCGGGTTATTACCTTGTTCCTGCTTGATGCACAGCCTTTGGAAGGTTGAGAGCAGGGAGCAAGGTTATCTGTTTATCTGTCTTTCCAGCCGGGGAACTGAGACCAATACCACTCTACTATTCTGTCTCCGTTTTTTTTTTTTAAAGGATGTCTCTGGGGCAATAAGTGAGCTGAGCAGCCCAGTCCCTCTGGGCCCCTTGTTTCACTCACTGAGTGTTCTGATAAACGTCAGGCAGCTGGGGTTTGAGGGCCTGCAGTGGGCAGATGGGCAGTTGTCTCCAGAGACACGTCGGGAAGCCACGACAGACAGGGAGCTCTGTAGGCATTGCGGGTGGGGGGGAACTGGGGGTGCTGGCTGATTTTCTGGTTCCTCCTCAGCTTGTCTCACCCTACACCGACAGTGGGAACGCGGAGAGGAAAGCCTAAAGCCCGGCCCTTTGGTGTTCATGAAGCAAGACCTTACTTAACAAATGCTGCTTTTTAATAATGGAGAATACCACTGCAAAGGGTGGGTGGGGGAGCCTCTTCACACAAGTTTCAGTGAAACCATGCATCGGTGAGAATGTTTGCTGCGAATAGGTGGGGAAATGGAGCAATTTAAGGCGTGCAGTGATTCTTCTTTTCTTCGGACGTGTGGGAAGGAGAGACAACAGTTTGCTAGGGGCCCTGAGCTACTGCCGAGGCCAGAGATTTCAGGACAGGAAATGTGTTCCCCAGTGGCTGGCTCTCAGCAGGGCGATTTTGTCCCCCAAGGAATATGTGTCAATGTCTGGAGGCACTTTTGATTGTCGCGACTGGGGGTATAAGGGGGCGCTACTGGCATCTGCAGGGTAGAGACCAGGGAGACTGCTGAACACCCCGCACTGCACGGGATGGACCCTGTAACAACAATGAGAACACGCGGGATCCACAGTATCAATGGTGCCAAAGCTGCAGCGTCTGGACTTAGGGAAGTGTGAGGCCGTTGCCACCGGAGGCTGACAGCTAAAGAAAACTCTTTTGTGTTTGCACGTATGTCTCGGTCAGCTGGGCTGCTGAAACAAAATACCGTAGGCTGGGTGGCTTCGACAACAGGAGCTGGAAGTGGGAGACCAGGGGCCCTGCGTGGCTGGGTTCTGGTGAGCGTCTTCTTCTTGGCTTGCAGGTAGGTGTCTTGTCCCTGGGTCCTCGCATGGCCCAGAGAGTCAGTGCTCCAGTCTCCTCCAACAAGGGCACTAATCCCATCGAGAGGGCCCCACCCTCATGGCCTCATCTGACCCTGATGATCTCCGAAAGCCCCATCTCCAAATACATTGGGGATTAGGGCTTCAACATGTGCATCTGGCAGGGAGACCCATTTAGCACATAATCATAAAAATAAGACTCAACACTACATGGTATTTACCGTTCTTAGTGCTTTACGTGTATGCGAGCTCGTTTCCTCCTCAAACGCGTCTAGAAGGAGACGATGATTTTGTCCCTATTTTGCAGACGTGGAGGTCAAGTAGCTTGTCCAAGGTCACAGGCTTGTCGGTGGCAGAGCCTGGCTTCAAACCCAACCCAGGTTCCAAAGTGAGCGTGTTCTTAGTCTCCATATGAATGGAGAACGTGGTCATCAGTAGGAACTCCCAGAAAACAGTCACAGCTCTGCAAAACCAGGGGCTGCAAACGTCCTTGCTCAGCGCAGTCCCGGCTGTAGGCACTTTGCATTCACAAGCCCCTTCCTCCCATTAAGAAAAAAAAAACAATGTAAGAAATTCTGTACAATGACTGCATTGGCGTAGTGACAAATACAACCCAGGTTGGGTTCACCATTGCAGTCATTATTATTATATCCACTTTCTCCTCTGCTTCTGAAATAAATCCAAGTTAAGACATTTGGGGGGACCCTATAAGCATGGGGGACCCCAGGCACTGTGTCTAATGCAGGGGTAGCGCTGGTGGGTTTGGGCAGTGACGGGAGGGACTGAAGCAAGTCAGGTGTGAAAACGGTGCGGCAGAAACCACAGCAGCCAGGAGCAGCTGCGTCCCTTCTGCAGGGCCAGCCGTGGTTGTCGGGGAGTGGGGGGAGGGCAGAGGATGAGCGCTCGATACGGACACCCAGGAGAACTTTCTCAGTTTAGAAAAGAAGCCCGGATCCAAGTATTCCTTTGAATCAATTCACTATTTCTATAAATACTATTCTAAGCAGGAAGGGAGGGAGGAAGGAAGAGAAAAAAGGAAAAAGGAAAAGAACATAGCATCACAGTTTGACTCAGTAAATGGACTGCGGGGTCAGGTGCACCTTGGCCGCCTGCTTCCTAGACACCTAGACACGTAGCTTTGGCAGCGGACCTCATGTTTCCAGGCCTCGTTTGTCATCTATAAAATGGGAACAATACCGGGATGCACTTTTTCTTCAGTGACGTGGGTGTCCAGTACGAATCTGGATTTGTGTCTCACCCTTAAAGTCCAATGGCATTTCTGATCCAAATGGGAGATTGCAGATCAGACCCCACACTTTCTGGAGCCGGGACAGTGCAGGATATGTGGGCGGAGGAGCCAGGCCGGGCCTGCAGCCGGCATCGGAGCTCAGCCCCGCTCAGCCTGGCCGATTCTGGCCAAGTGGGGGTGTCAGCCCACAGTAGACGCACCTTCTGATTTAAAGCATGGCCGGAAATCTGGATTTTATGTGAAAGGACTCACTGATTTTTTTTTAATGCTAACAATGGATTGCAATGTTTAAAAATACAAAAAATACAAAGTGGCCAATTAAAGCAAACTGGATGAGGCCTGGGCGGGGGGTGGGGGGGTGGTGGCTGGTTTAGGATCTGCTTCTACCAGAAAGTAAACCTGTAGTCGGTGCGTCCACCTGGCTTGTAGGTGCCCGGTAGCGTTCAGGGAGGTATCTGCAGTCCAGGAATCTCTATGCGTTTAGGGCTGAGGCTGCAGGATTAATTTGGAGATGTAGCTTCCGGAGGCAAAAAAGGAATTTTCGGTGAGTTGAGTGGCACATCGTTCTGGAAGGGAACGTCTGGCTGGGAACCCGAAGACGTTACCAGAAAGAAAGGGCAGAGGTGTGTGAGGGACCAAGCAGGACCCAGCGAACAGGTTTTTGATATTTGATACTTTAGGGGAAAGGGAAAAAAGAGGGTGAAATGAGAGAAAAAGAATTTGGACCTGAAAATCAGAGCACTCTAGAGAAATCCTGGAATCCAGAAATCACCAGAAAAATAATGTTGAGCTTCTCTTCCTACTTTTGCCCGTGAGGTGTTTCACGAGTGTACGGAGGTGCCTCTCTGATGGAATTTTGCAGCTGCAGATAGCTAAAGAGACCTTTACATTTTCAATTTGTTTTTTCAGTTTGGAGGTAAATAAAATGGGGAATGGAGTTAAATGAAGCACTTGCCTGTTGCCCAAAGCACGTGCTGGAAACCCAAATGTTTAGAGGGTAAGGCAAACAATTGAAATGAGTGAGCTAGACCGGGTGGGAAGTAATAGGGAATGGTGGAGACTGGAGCACACCAGAAGGGCTTTCGATAGATCTACCTTTCGAAGAGAAATGAAAATTCCGATTTTGAGGATGAAACCTCCTAATTTTTTAAAGTTGTTGACTAATTCAAAAGCCCAAAATGCACCAAGTCGAACAAAGGGTTTCTGAGGTCCACAGTTAGCGGGAAAGCGGCCAGTTTGTGACTTGCGTTAGAGACTTTCAGCGCCCCCACGTTCCCTGACCACATTGTTCTCACTTCACTTCCCGTCGAGTGGTTTCTCTTCCAAGGCAGCACCGTTTACTCTGAAGTCAGAAAGCCTCAGTGCAAGGATGTCCTTAACACCTTGTTCTGCATAAGGACCTGACAGGAAGACAGTATTTTCCTTGTGTTTGCTCCCAACCATTCACCAGTTTGTGTGTGTTCAGCCAGAAATTCAGGAACCACCCAGAAGGCCGTGAAGAACGACAGGACATTGAAACTCTCATCCCAGCCCTATTTTTCATTAAAGAATCTTCTTTTTATAGTAAACTAGAGAGAGGATGTTCAAAGTCCGGGTTCATAAGGTGCAGCGTTTTTGCACAGCTGAGCCCAAAAATAGAACTGCAAAAATACGATCTGGTGAATCTTTAACGGCCCGATACCGCTCCCCGAAGCAGCCCTTGGGGCTGTGTCCATCTCTGCACCTGGAACAAGGCCCTGACCGGCGGGCTGAGGCCATTTTTCTATGCACCAGTGGTTCCCTTTCCCGAGTCCATTTTAGCATCTTTAAGGAGAGAAAACAGGAGCACAGCACCCAGCTTACTCCTGATTATTCGTCTTTCTTCCGGATTTTTATGCAAACTGGGAAAGTGAGTCAGAGGCGAGTCGTAAACCCACGAACTTCAGTTTCGGGTTAAACCCTTCACTTAAGATGAGGCAATTTCCCCAGATGATAATTTTCACTCTTCAGCGAACAAATGTGTCTACTTTAAGATAGTGAACTCAAAAGTCATTAAACAGACATCATCTCTCAAAGCACTGCTAAAATAGGCCCCGTCCTTCAGACAATTTAAGATAGGAAAATACATTGTAATGAAGTAATAGGATAGAGATCTGAGTATTCATCTATTAAAATTTGGGTTACAAATGATATCTCCCCCGACACACATACACACACACACACACACACACACACACACACACACACACACTTTCAAGACATAGCCCAGTGAGCTGATGTTCAGTGCGACAAACCTCAGTAGTTCATTTCATGGCTCTGAGCTGTACTGCCTTGTCATCTTACTAAACCTCTATTTGCTTTGTTCCTTTTCAGCAAAACATAGGTAGTAACAGTACCTCCCTCAGAAAGATACAATGATACAGAAGCATAGCTTATGCTACAGTATCTGGCACATGAAAAAGTCCGTGAGTGATAATCATTACTAATGCCAGCATTGCCACTACTAATATTTGTACATGTTTCCTGCTTCTAACTATTAAACTGTGCAGACAGAACTAGCTAATTCCAGAGCTCATATTCCTTCCATCCCAGCCCAAGAGCAGGGTAAACACAGCAAGAATCTGTAACCTGAGTCCACTTATCACGTCATGTTGGCAGAGAGAATGGGGGAACACTGGACAGTGATTACCTCATTAAGTGTGAATGTGTTTGTGCCTGAGCTAACCCGTATTGCTGGTGGTCGGTGTCCCTGTAAAGCCCAGGTTCTCTGTGAAATGACTTGGTGGGGAAACAGTATCTTTTGGGGAACGTCGGAGACTCAAGGGAGGAGGTCTGGCTGGGTGGTTCAGTAGGCTGGAGCGTTGTCCCGGGCACCAAAGCATTGCAGGTTCAATCCCTAGTCAGGCACATATATAGTTTGAGGGTTTGATCCCCGGTCGGGGCACAAAAGGGAGGCAACCAATTGATGTTTCTGTGTTTCGCTCCCTCTTTCTCTCTCTGTCTCCCTCCCTCCCCCTTTCGCTCTATAAAAGTAATAGAAAAAAAAACCCCTCTGTGTAGAAACCACCCGAACGGGAGGTGGACAGGTGTGTTTAGGTATGCAAACTACTTTAGCCATTGTCAGATGCCTTCGGTCTTTTCTGAATCCTGGCAACCAAAGCAGGTGAACAGGTATCGTTACAGGGAACTCTGCAACAGGGCTTGGAAGTTTTACCCTTGTTTGTTAGGAAGGACAGCACGGGACCTTTGCAGCTGGTGATTCATCGAGTGAGTCCTTCAGGGAGAGAAGGGAGGAACTGGCCAGCGGTCCCCCCCAGCTCGGAGCTGCAGGGGCGCTTTGAAAGCAGCCTTCTCTCTCCAGAGTTTTCAGCGCTCCTTTTAGAAGCTCAGGAGGGGCCCTTCTGAATCATGTCTGTGCCTGGAGACATCAAAGGCAAGCTGTTTATCGGGCTCACCAAACCTAGTAAGGAGAAAGGAGCAGGGCTGGTCTCCTCTGAGTCACTCAGACCAGATGGAGGGAGGGAGTGGAGGTTAGCAGGTTCACTGGCAGCCTTCTGCGCCCTCGCCGGGAAGGGAAGTCATGTTGTCTCTTGCCAAAGAGCTGCAGTTAAGAAGACACTGTTGATTTTGTCTCTGGTGGCTCAGTGCCCAGGCAGAGCCCCAAGAGGGTTTGAAGACCTTGATTAGGCTTAAGTCTTGAAGAGGAACCTGATGGTCCTTCACCGGGTGGGTGTTCGATAAATACCGAGGGCATACATTCAAGGGTCCCGCTGCCATGAGAAAATGGACCACTCATTTCTGAGAAGGAATGAAAAGAACTATCTTTAAAAATCTGACCAATAGCCAAGAGGAAATAACTGCTTTCGGCTGCTCTTCAGAAGCCCCATCCAAAACGCTGTTCAATCTTGACAGAGCAAGAGAAATTCCAAGGCGGTTGAGCGTGTGCACCAAGACCCCGAAAGGGAAATTTGGAACCGAGAGGGGCGTGTGCTTTAAATGATAACATGAATTTGGGCGAATCAGATGCTCTTAGAAATGCCGTCCTCGAAGGGGGACAGCCTATGGGGGGGGGTCTCTGTGGAGCAGCTCTTAAGGACCAAGGACTGTCCCCTCTCGTTGGAATGAAGGCACCCTTCAAGACACTCAGGGCTTCGCACACTGTCCTGAGTAGGTCGTTTTTAGCTTGATGCCCTTCTCTCCCACGAGACTGGGAGCCTCATGGGGCCGGGACTGTGTCTGCTTGGGCTTCCCATTTTACAGCAAGCACAGGGCTGGGCACATAGTAGTTGCTCAATAAGCCCTCTGCTTTTTGGGAGTGAGGCGTATAACATCGGCACTGAGCGTGCGGTCGAGGTTTGAGCCCCGGCTCTGTCCCTTATCCTCAGGGGGGCTGCTTCTGCCTGTGCCTTGCCACACCTGTAAAGTGGGAACAATGAGACTGCTTGTGTCCCTGGGGGGTGGGGGGTGAGCTTCCCTTTTAGGAGCTGGTTTTCCGATACGTTAACACTGTCCGGGTTCATGTCGACTCGATGTTTTTCATCGTTGTTATTGCATTATACCCTGTGCGGTGTTAGCATTGGAGTGGATTATTGGTGATTTTGGTTATTTTCTTGTTACTAAATAAATAGTCCAGAGGTGTGGATCCAGGAAAAGGAGAAAAAAAGAGATTGAGAGAGATTAAAAAAAAATTGCTGGTGAGCCAAACTTTAACAGTTTGTGGCTCACATGTCGTTAGTTTAAGGCAACAAGGTCATATTTTTATTTTAACAATGTAAAATATATATATGTATATATGTGTGTGTATATATATGTATGTCCTGGTCATATTGCCAGCAGCATGAGGTGCTGGACAGACTGAGCGTTGAGAGAAGGTGAAGGGACTAACCGAAGAAGATCAGCGCACAGCTCGTGGGCACAGGTAGCAGTGTGGTGACAGCCAGAGGGAAGTGGTGAGGGGGGCAGGGCTGGGTGGAGGCTGGCAAAGGAGGGGAAGTGGGGACATCCGTAATAGTGTCAACAGTAAACATAAAGGGGAAAGGGTGAGGAGAGAGGGAAATATGAGCTCCCACTGGTACCTTCTAATTTCTGTGCCACAGAAAATGTCACTCTGTATTTGAATGATTGCTGATATCTGTCTGAAAGTCAAAGAATGCTCAGCAGAAGGGGGTGAGGGGGGTCTACAAAATGGCACCTGCCTGACCGCGGTTTGCCAGAGGGTCACGGGGGTGCTGCTCTGGGTGCATTTCGAAAAGGGCGATGTCATCACCTTCCGTATTCTATCCTGTGAACCGATCACCTTTAGGCCAAGAATGCACTCCTCTCCCCACACAAACATTCCAGAACTGGCCCAGGTGAACTGAAGGGGAGAGAGAAGGAAAGGGCGAAGGGAGGTGGGTGTTCTGAGACTGGACACGGTGTCCCTGCGTGGATTTCCTTGGAGGAGCTGGGTTTGCACGCAGCGCAACGGTCACTCGAGATGTCTCGGGACACTCACGTAATACTCTGTGGTGACCCCAGTCTGTGTCGCAGGAGGAGCACAAGACACCGTGACGTCACCCCCAATCTCACGCACGTGATCACTGGTTCCGGGGAGCAGGCCTCAGAGACACATCGTTAGCCTTTTCTCTAAGAGAAATGGCATTGCCGCCAAATCAGAATCTTTTCAAGCCTTTAGAGGCTTATTCTGTCGGACACATGGCATCTTCAACCCAGAGAGGTGTAGACAGTCTTGACAAAATTGTTTCCCAGAGTGGTTACCTGACTTCCTTTCTCATTTTTCCTGTATTTTTTCTACTACTTATTGTCAGCCAATTGGCCATTTTTAATTTTTTTAAAGAGTCTTATTTATTGATTTGAGAGAGAGAGAGAGAGAGAAAGAGAAAGAAATATCAATTTGCTCTTCCACTTATTTATGCATTCATTGGTGGATTTGGTTGATTCTTGTATGTGCCCTGACCTGGAATTGAACCCACAGCCTTGGCATATTGGGACAATGCTCTAACCAACTGAGCTACCCAGCCAGGGCCTAATTGGTTATTGCCACGTCCTCTTCCAACCATGTTGTCTGACAAGGTCCGGGCATGGAGGACTCGAGTTCAAGGAACTCGTCTCCCCGGAAGAGAACGTGGCATCCAAATTGGGTTAACAATTGGCTGTTTTATTTTAATTATTTTGCTTTTGCTACTGAATATAGGCATTGTACTGTAATTACTTATTCCTGTACCACCCAAGAGGAAGGGACAGTATTCCCCATGGAACTGCCTGAAAGGATGAAAAAATCTCCACAGATTCCCCTCTCCCTTA
>PVKU01013232.1:0-30174 GCA_004027475.1 Anoura caudifer | reverse complement strand
AGAGGAGAGAGGGGGACAAGGTACAGAGAACAAGTAGCATAGATGGTAGGTAGAAAATAGGGGGAGGGCAAGAATAGTGTGGGAAATGTAGAAGCTAAAGAACTTATGAAACATGGACATGAACTAAAGGGGGGAATGTGGGTGGGAGGGGGTGTGCAGGGTGGAGGGTAATGAAGGGGGGAAAATGGGAAAACTGTAATAGCATAACCAATAAAATATAATTTAAAAAAAAGAAGAAAATTTTACCCACTGTGACAAGATGGATAGACCTGCAAAATATTATGCTAAGTGAAATAAGCCAGTCAGAGAAAGACAAATACCATATGATTTCACTTAGATATGGAATCTAATGAACAAACTGAACTAGTAAGCAAAACAAGAGATAGACTCATATATAGAGGTCTGATGACAGCTAATAGGCAGGAAGGTTATGGGTGGTGGGATCAAACAAAAAGGATAAAGGACTCATGGGTATGAACAACAGTGTGGTGATTGCAGGGGAGTAGGAGATACTGGGGGTTATATGGTAATGGAAAAATACAATAAAAAATTTAAAAAATGGGATGTTTTGTTCTTTTTTTCTGTGTAGCCATATTTTACCTAGCTTTTGAAAGAAAGGAAGGAGTTGTTGTCACTAGTATATTTGCTGAACACCAAGCTAAATTCTGAGGGAAGATACAAATAAAAATCTTGCCCTTGAGACTTAAAATCTATGAAGAAGTCAAGAAAAATACAGAGAATACAAACAGCACACAGAAAATAGTTATTGTGTTAATTAGTAGTGGCTGTATAGAGCCGTATGCAACTGCTGGAAAATACTAGAACATTTGAGGTGTTAAGAATCCAGGAGTTCCTCAGGGGTAAGTGAAAAATGAATATGAGACAGATTTTGTAGCCTTTTCCCCTTCCTTAGCTGAAATTGTGAAGAGGAAGTTGAAATTGACATTTCGCCCCAAATAAGCTTTTTGTTGTCTAGTCTAGTAGTTAGTAAATTATAGCTCCATGGGCCATATCCTGGCTAGCACTTATTTGTAGAAAGTATTGTTGAAACTCATCACACTCATTCATTTATGTGCTGTTCTTGGTGACTGCTTTCTTGCTGTAGTGACAGAATTGAGTAGGGAAAGAAAATTTATACCCTGCAAAAACCATTTACCATCTGGTCTTTTGTAGGAAGTTTGCTGACCTCGCTCCAGTTGCTTCTTCATGTGAACAAATAATACCCACAACCGATTCTCTGGTTAGGGTCTCACAGACTAACCAATTTCAGTGGAACTGGGTGTAAGCACATCTCTGCATTTGTTTCCAATTACTTAAATCTTTTTTAATGGAGAACTAAATTCACACCACTTTGCATCCTCTGTGAAAGTTGTTTAATTTGTTATTTTGTGTAGGTATATGTTTATTGTCTTTTAAACAAATGTAGAAGTCCCATATTTTGATTTCATTTTTTTATCACAACAGTTTTAGCACTTTGGCTTCATGTACTTTGGGAAGCTAAAATGCAACTGAGTCAAAATTAACTCACTTTTTAAAATTTGTGTGTGACATACATGCATGTATAAATAAATTTTTATATATATTATATATATTTATTTGCCTCATTGGAATGAAAATGTGTGTCACAGACTATGTGCAAAGTTTTCTTTGGCTGCCTGCAGTTACAGGACTGTGCAAAATGCTGAGATTTCTTTGTTGCTTGTGTGCTGACTAATCAAAGAATTGATTTCCCCCCCTTTTACATTTTTAGACAAAAGGCTATTTCTCGAGTTGAATTTTTTGCTCAAATAATAATTTTCAAAGATTAATATATGATACTTTTTCAAGAAGGAGATAAAAACGTATTAAGGAAATAAACAAAATAACTCCCTTTTATATATAAGCAAAATGGAGATTTCTTTTTTTAATTTTTAGAAATTAAAAAAAATTTTAATTGTTGTTCTTGTAGAGTTTTCTGTCTTTTACTCCTATACAGCCCACCAACCCAGGGCTCCCCACCTCCCTCCCATTTCCACCCCCCTCCCCAGTTTTTGTCCATGTGTCCTTTCTACTTGTTGCTCTAAACCCTTCCACTTTTCCCCAGAAATTCCTTCCCCTCTCCCCTCTGGTGACTATCAGCCTGTTCTCAATTTCAGTGTCTTTGGTTATATTTTGCCTGTTTGTTTGTTTTGTTGATTAGGTTCCTGTTAAGGGTGAGATCATATGGTATTTGTCTTTCACTGCCTGGCTTGTTTTGCTTAGCATGATGCTCTCCATTTCCATCTATGCCATTGCAAAGGGTAGGAGCTCTGATTTCTTTCTGCTGCATAGAATTCCATTGTGTAAATGTACCATAGTTTCTTGATCCATTCATTTACTGATGGGCACCTAGGTTGCTTCCAACACTTGGCTATTGTAAATTGTGCTGCTATGAACATTGGGGTGCATAGGTTCTTTAGGATTGGTGTTTCAGGGTTCTTAGGACATAATCCTAGCAGTGGAATTGCTGGGTCAAAAGGAAGATCGATTTTTAGTTTTCTGAGAAAATTCCATACTACTTTCCATAGTGGTTGTAGCAGGCTGCAATCCCACCAACAGTGCACTAGGGTCCCCTTTTCTCCACAACCTCTCCAACACTTGTTGTTTGCTGCTTTGTTTATGATGGCCATTCTGACTGGTGGGAAGTGGTACCTCATTGTGGATTTAATTTGCATCTCTCTGATAGCTAGCAATATTGAGCATCTTTTCATGTGTCTGTGGATTCTCTCTGTATGTCCTCCTTGGAGAAGTGTCTGTTCAAGTCCTTTGCCCATTTTTTAATTGGGTTGCTTGTCTTCTTAGAGTGTAGTCATGTAAGTTCTTTATATATTTTGGAGATTAAGCCCTTGTCTGAGGTATCATTGGAAAATATGTTGTCCCATAGAGATGGTTCTCTTTTTATTTTAATACTGTTTTCTTTAGCCATGCAGAAGCTTTGTATTTTTATGAGATTCCGTTTGTTTATTCTTTCCTTTATATCCCTTGCTTTAGGGGACACATCAGCAAAAATGTTGCTGCATGAAATATCTGAGATTTTCCTGCCTATGTTCTCTAGGATTTTAATGGTGTCACAGCTTATATTTAAATCTTTTATCCACCTTGAATTTATTTTTATGTATGTTGTAAGTTGGTGCTCGAGTTTCATTTTTTTTGCATGTAGCTGTCCAGTTCTCCCAACATCACTTGTTGAAGAGGATATTTTTATTCCATTTTATGTTGCTTCCCCCTTAATCGAATATTAACTGACCATAGAGACTTGGGTTTATTTCTGGGCTCTTTGTTCTATTCCACTGGTTCATGTGCATGTTTTTGTGTCAGAACCAGTCTGTTTTGATTACAGTGGCCTTGTAACACAGTTTGATGTCAGGTATTGTGATTCCTCCTACTTTGCTCTTCTTTCTCAAAATTGCTGCAGGTATTCAGGGTCATTTAGGGTTCCATAGAAATTTTTGAAGTGTTTGTTCTATGTCTGTGAAATATGCCATTGGTAAGTTAATAGATATTGCATTGAATCTGTAAATTGCTTTGGGTAGTATGGACATTTTGATGATGTTAATTCTTCTGATCCATGAACACAGTATATGTTTCCATTTGTTTGTGTCTTCCTTGATTTCTTTGTTCAGTGTTGTGTAGTTTTCTGCATACTGGTCTTTTACCTCCTTGGTTAGGTTTATTCTTAGGTATTTTATTTTTCTTTTTGCTATGTTGAATGGGATTTTTTTCTTGATTTCTGCTTCTGCTGTTTCATTGTTGGTATACAAAAATGCCTTTGATTTTTGGATATTGACTTTGTATCCTGCTGTTTGGCCAAATTCATTTATTAGGCTGAGCAACTTTCTGGCCAAGTCTATAGGATTTTCCATGTACACTATCATGTCATCTGCAAACAATGATAGTTTTGTTTCCTCCTTTCCAATTTGGATGCCTTTTATTCCCTTTTCTTGTCTAATCACTATGGCTAATAGTTCCAATACTATATTGAATAGAAGTGGTGAAAGTGGACAACCTTGTCTTGTTCCTGAGCTTAGTGGAAAAGATTTTAGTTTTTGCCCATTGAGTATGATGTTGGCTGTAGGTCTCTCATATATGGCCTTGATTATTTTGAGGGATGCTTCCGCTATTTCCACTTTGCTGAGTGTTTTTATCATAAATGGGTGCTGTACCTTATCAAATGCTTTTTCTGCATCTATTGATATGATCATGTGATTTTTGTCTTTGCTTTTGTTAATGTGATGTATTACATTTACTAATTTGCAAATGTTGAACCAACCTTGCAACCCTGGAATGAATCCCATTTGGTCATGGTGTATGATTCTTTTAATGTATTCTTGGATGTGGTTTGCCAATATTTTGTTGAGAATTTTGGTGTCTATGTTTATCAGCGATATGGGCCTGTAGTTTTCTTTCTTTGTTGTGTCTGTGTCCGGTTTTGGGATTAGAATGATGCTGGCTTCATAGAAAGAGTTTGGGAGTCTTCCTACATTTTGGATTTTTTGGAGTAGTCTGTGAAGGATAGGGGTTAGCTCTTCCTTAAATGCTTTGTGAAATTCTCCTGTGAAACCATCTGGTCCAGGGCTTTTGTGTGTCATTGAGTTTTTTCATTACTGCTTCAATTTCATCTGCTGTTCTTGGTCTGTTCAGGCTTTCTGCTTCTTTTTTATTGAGTTTTGGAAGATTATATTTTTCTAAAAACTTGTCCATTTCACCTAGGTTTTCAAATTTCTCGGCATATAATTCTTCATAGTAATTTCTTCCAATCCTTTGTATTTCTGTGGTGTCAGTTGTAATTTCTCCTCTTTCATTTCTGATTGTGTTTATTTGGGTCTTCTCTCTTTTTTTCTTGATGAGCCTGCTTAAAGGCTTGTTGATTTTGTTTATCTTTTCAAAGAACCAGCTCCTGGATTCATTGATCCTTAGACTTGTGCTTTTAGTCTCTATGTCATTTAATTCTGTCCTGATCTTAGTTATTTCCTTCCGTCTACTTGGTGTGGGCTGTCTTTGTTGTTCCTCATGTTCTTGTATGCGTAGGGTCAATTGGTTTGTTTAAGATGTTTCTGTCTTTTTTAGGTAAGTCTGTATCTCTATGAACTTCTCTCTGAGGACTGCCTTTGCTATGTCCCATAAATTTTGGGTGATTGTGAGTTCATTTTCATTTGTTTCCAGAAACTTTTTGATTTCTTCCCTAATTTCATTCTTGACCCATTCATTGTTTAATAGCATCCTATTCAGTCTCCATGATCTTCAGGTTGGTTTTTCCCCTTGTGGTTGGTTTCTAGTTTCAGTCCCTTGTGGTTGGAGAAAATGCTTGGTGTGATTTCAGTTTTCTTGGATGTGTTGAGGCTTGTTTTGTGTCCTATTATGTGGTCTATCTTTGAAAATGTTCCATGGGCATTTGAAAAGAATGTGTATTCAGTTTCTTTGGGATGAGGGGCTCTCTCTATATATCAATTAAGTCCATTTCATCTAGTGTGCTGTTCAATGCCACAATATCTTTGTTGATTTTTTGTTTGGAACATCTGTCCATTTTTGACAGTGGGGTGTTAAAATCCCCTACTGTAATTGTGTTGCTGTCATTGTCTTTCTTGACATCTTCTAAGATTTTCTTTATGTATTTAGGTGCTCCTATGTTTGGTGCATATATATTTAAAATGTTTATGTCTTCTTGGTGGATTCTTCCCTTGAGTATTATGAAGTGACCTTGTGGGTCTCTCTTTATGGCTCTTCTTTGGAAGTCTATTTTGTCTCATATGAGTATTGCTACCCTGGCTTTTTTTTCCTGTCCATTTCCCTGAAAAATTTGTTTCCAGCCCTTCACTTTGAGTCTGTGTAGGTCTTTTGTCCTGAGGTGGGTCTCTTGTAGGCAGCATATGTGTGGGTCCTGCTTTCTTATCCATTCAGCTATTTTGTGTCTTTTGATTGGGGCATTTAATCCAGTTACATTTAAGGTCATTATTGATAGGTACTGATTCGTTGCCATTTTCTTACCTCTGTTCCTCTCTCTCTCTCTGTCTTTTCCTTCCTTCCCTTAAAGCAGTCCCTTTAGTATCTCTTGCAGAACTGGTTTGGTGCAGGTGTATTCTCTTAGACTTTTTTTTTTTTTTTTGTCTGGAAAGCTCCTTATTTGGCCTTCTATCTTGATTGAAAGCCTTGCTGGGTAAAGGAGTCTTGGTTGCAGGCCTTTGGTTCTCACAACTTGGAATATTTCCTGCCATTCTCTTCTGGCTTGGAGTGTTTCCATTGAGAAGTCAGCGGCTAACCTTATTGGGGCTCCTTTGTATGTTACTTCCTTTTTCTCCCTTGCTGCCTTTAAGATTCTCTTTGTGTTGGAATTCTGCCATTTTAATTATGATGTGTTTTCAAGTGGGCCTCTTTGGGTCCCTCTTGATTGGGACTCAGTGTTTCCTGGAATTTTTGTGACTTTTTCTTTCATCAAATTAGGGAAGTTTTCCATCATTACTTGTTCAAATAGGTTTTCTATCCCTTGCTCTTCCTCTCCTTCTGGTATCCCTAGTATACGGATATTATTATGTTTCATATTGTTTTGCATTTCTTTTAATCTCTCTTCATTCTTTCTGAGCTTCTTTTCCTTTTCTTGCTCTTTCTGGGTGTTTTTTTCTACTTGGTCCTCCAACTTGCCGATCCAATCCTCTGCTTCATCGATTCTGCTTTTCATTCCTTCTACTGTGTTCTTCAGTTCAGAAATTGTATTCTTCATTTCCTCTTGGCCCTTGTTCATAGTTTCTATTTCCTTTTTCATGTTGATATAATTCGCAGTGAGTTCATCGTAGCTTCCCTGTAGTTTGTGGTAGCTCATTGAGAGCTTCCTGACAACCATTGTTTTGAACTCAACATCTGATAGTTGAGTTGCCTCCGTTTCATTTAGCATTCTTACTGGGGCTTTCTCCTTTCCTTTCATTTGGGGATTGTTTCTTTGTCTTTCCATTGTTTGTGAGACTCTTCTTGTTAGCCTCAGCTTCTTAAATTGATCTGTCCTGGCTCTCTGGGTTTATGGTGTGAACTTCTGTGGTAGAATACCTGTGAGATTCAGTGATGCTGTCTTCTTCGGGTATCCTGGTGTTCACAGCTTCCAGTGTCTTAGCTGTTGATACGCCCCTTCTTTTGCAACAACTCTGTTTTTTTCACAGTTCCAGGGTTTTTTTTTTTTTTTGCTTTGTTTTGTTTTGTTTTTGTTTTTGTCTCACTGGTGAGTATTTAAAAAGAGAGAAAAGGAAGAAAAATAATGAAAAGAGAAGAAAGAAAAGAAGAAAGAAAAAGAAAAGAGAAAAAAGTGGAAGGAAGAAGAGATAAAATTGGACGGAAAGGAAGAAGGAATAAAACAAGAAAGAAGTATCGAGAAGCAAAAGGAGTTGAAGGGTAAAAAAAGATAAAAATAATGAAAAAATAAGAAACAAAACAGAGAAACAAACAAAGAGCAACAGCAACTCTTGCTGTTTTCAGTCTTGCCAAGCCAGTTTTTGTGGCTTGCTGGCTGCAATGGCTGAAGGGTGATGGTATTGCTTTTTTCCCTGTTCAGCACTCAGTTATCTTTGGGCTGCTCTCCTCAGAGCTAGCCTGGGGCCTCTTTGCACAGGGCCTCAGGCATATGTTCTGAGGCTGCATGCACCTACCCTGTTTGCACGGGTGCCTATGATCTTGCAGCCACCTGCGGTCACACATGGGGGCCAATTGTCCCACAGCCGTCCCCGATGGTGTGCAGGTGCTGATTGATCATCGGGCAGCCATCTGCGTTGGCACGAGGGCTCCATTGGCGTGTGGGCTCTGACAGTCGTGTGAGCTCTGGCATGCAGTCCTCCCAGGGGTATGCGTGGGTATTCATATCCCCAGCTTGTTTGCCACTGAAACCTTAACTCCTTTCTGTGAGATTTTAAGCAACCAGGTTTATCCCGGTGCTGCTGAGACCTTGTTCGGCTGGGGAGGGAGCAGTTGACCCGGCTCCCTCCCTAGAGTCTTGTGGCAGGCGCTGGCCCAAGGCCTCAGCCCCCTGCTCTGGTCTCCGCACTGCTCCCTGGGCTCTTATTGTTCTGAAGCACTCTCCTTACTGTCTGGTTTTTCAATGTCTGCTACAATTTTTGATCTCCTGTTTTCAAATATGCTGTGTTTCTGATGGCTGTTTGCTGTGTTCCACTGTAAATAGGCCAGGTTTTTCTCCTGTGTGTAGGGGGAAGTGGAATGTGCTCCCTCCTACCGGGCCACCATCTTCCTTCAAAATGGAGATTTCTTATAGCAGAAAAATCAGTGAATTGCTTGTGAATGGCACACTGACATTTTATGTAGTTTAAAACTGTTTTCGTGGTTCAGTATAGAAATAAACATTAGTTTTGTATTACTTTGCATCTTTTAGCTAAAACATGGATTTGTTTATTCGACATTTTCTTTTAGACTGGATATTTTAAGGCTAACTGAATTATTTCCTTATAATGATTGTAGAGTTTTTCAAAATTCTTTTAAAATGACATGTGGACAGTTCCATTTTCCTTTGATAACACATCTATGTTTATAAATATTCTAAATACTTCACACATTTTCCACTACTCCTTTAATCCTTAACTATGCCGAATTTGCTCCTTTTCTAGAGAAATCAGATTTGGAAGAGACACTCCTGTTTCATTCCTTTTTTGATTATTCATACTTCTTCATATTCAGTTCCGTTCTTATCCATGCAGATGGTTTCTGGAGGCAGAGAAAACAGGTAGAGAGAGGGGATTATGAAGCATGACTTGATTTGTTTTCAGCCCCATATGTGGACTGATGGCCGAAAATGGGAATAAATTGCCACTGTGGGAATAGCTGTAGTCTCTGTCTTTGGTTTATGGAGAAGGTTCTAGAGTCCAGACGGTTTATTGGAATCTAGATTCTCATTTCTCAGATGTGGATCAAGGACCAGCAGAATCAGCATCCCCTGGGAGCTGGTTAGAAATACAGAATCTCAGGTTCTGCTCCAGACCAGCTGAATTGGAATGTGTACTTCAGTCCCTACAGGATCCATGAACACCTTAAACATTGGGAAATTTTGGTCTAGATCACTGATTTCCCCAAATGACCAAGCATCAGAATCATCTTTGGAGCTGATAAAAACTATAGAATCCTTGTCCTAGCCTCCTGAGATATTAATTTACTAGGTACGGGTTCATCCTGATGCCCAGCTAGTTGTGAGAACCACTGATTTGAAAGGGATCACCTCTCTTTAGAAAAGGGATGTTTGAGACTGCTGAGTGTGTGTCTGAAGGTCCTCAGCTTGCTTTGGCCCATGGTCTACCCTGCTGTGAACTTCCCTTTCTCTGAGACTCCATCCAAGAACGGGCGTGTCATTCTTAAAGAACCCATGGAGGACTGCAAGCCACTGGAACAATGTGCTAGCATCCTCTGCATCTACAGCTGATGGGGATGCAGATTTGCAGGCAGTCTAGCTACCCAGCCTCCATTCGCTTCTATTCCAGTTCCCATGGAAACAGATTGCTGGGGGTGGGGGGAACTGGGCATGGTACTATCTTTACCCTATTTTTGGCAATCTGAGGTCTGTTTCCATGGAAACCAGAAGGGAAAGGGGATGGTAATAGAGTAGCTAGACTGCTTTTAAATTTCAATGACAGCATTTGTCCTCACTGTGAAAACCCTTTTGCCCAAGTTTATCACTAGGCCAGAGGCCAGTGTGGCTCTGAAAGTAGCTATGACTTATCTGTAGGGGAGGGGTGGGGAAGGAGGAGGGAAATGGTACTTAAAATATCCTTGAAAATGCCAATTATTTTCTTTTCTTCCAGGAAGCCATTTTTAGGTGTTGGTATAAGTTATTTAAATGTCTTCTTTAGCTATTATTTCTTGTATGGTTTTATTGAATGTAATAACATGTTTTTCCTCAAAGGAAGTGAAGAGATAAGTTATTTCAATAGGAATGATTTCTCTGATGTGGGAAATCCCTACAGTTGGTGGGTGTGCAGTAAATATTGATGGTATCTATGTGTTGGTGCGGGGATGAGGGACTGGTGGAGTGAAACAGGGGCTAACTTAGCAGGGGCAGGTTGGGTGCTCTAGTTAGATGGGCCAGTTTTGGTCGTGTTAAGGAAACAGTGAAACATACCTGATGTTGACCTATTTATTTATTTGAAGATGACAATATTTAATTCTAATCTAACCAGTCTCTAGGTTTTAACTCTGAGTGTTCAGCCACAGAGTGTTATTCACTGGATCCCCTTGAGATGCTATATTTTTTCTCCCACCCCTCTTACAACTGATTGACTGACCACACCATCCATATATCTCCCAAGTGTCTCACAATAATGTCGTATCTGCCCTCTTCCCTGCACATCATTACTCCCTTAACCATTTATTGAGAGCCTATTAGATATTCTGGTGCCATGTACATGTTTTCATGTATTTTCTCATTTAGTCATTACCACTGTCTTACAGTTACATTAATCCCTCATTTGACAGATGAAGAGACTGAAGCTCAGAGAGGTTGTGCAATCTGCCTGGGTATGGTGTGTGGGGGAGCTGTTTAGCAGAGCTGTCATTCTAAATGCTGTTTGACTCCAGAGCAATGCTATCTGCTGAGCACAGCCCTCCATGGAGTGAGCATCTGTTTCAGTGCCAAGGTGGATTGCGGAGTGTCCCTGGCTGCAATAATTTGTCACTTAATGGGAGCTGATTTATCATTTTCTCTCACCAGGCAGCCCAAATAAACAGGCAGCTCCTTGCTCTTTAACATTAGTCTGATGTATTTATATATGGGTATTTTCCTATTTCAAATGTATTTATTAATATATTTATTTTTGAGTCAAAACGGGCAAAATTTAGCTTTGATGATTACATCCTTCCTTTTGGAATATTTAGGGAGCACTGGTCTAGAGAGAATATTTTGGTGAAAAGCAGCAATAGCTTGCTTTCCTGTGAGGAACAAAATCAAATCCTCATTCCTGCTGTTTGAGGGAACTTTTACTGCATTAGGTTGTAGGAAGTTGGGAGATGGGGACACACTGTTATACATTGTGCTAAAGTCTCCTCCTGCCTTCCCTTCCCATCTTCCCACCTGTGCCTCCCTCCAGTCCTCAGGGCCTGCGTCTGAAGACGCTTGCTGAGGGCTTCACTGGTGAGCTGGTTACTATGAGTCAATTCCTTCTCCTTGATTCTAGTGGGGAAGAGGATAGATAAAGATTAGACTTTGAGAGGGCAAGAGGAAGAACTGAAAGAAGATGCTCTTTTAAATGCAGAGAAAGTTTGTCTATCAGGCTGATGAGGCCCGTGGAGTCCTTAGATCATGAAAGGCTTCACAATCTGTGCACTTAACTTTGGCAAGTGATGGGAACATGAACAGTGATTTTAGGTTCCAAATTTTGTGGTTAAAATTACCTCTTGCTGCCACAGCCCTGCAGTTGTCCAGGCATTCTCTTGCTCAGATCTGATGCTGACTTGATCTGTGGACATGTCAGGCAGATCCACTCAGCATCAGGGATACTGAAGCCAGCTTTAGTACACTGTGTGGAATGAGACACTTTTCTGTGACCACTGAGAAGTGCTTCTAAAGCTGAGAAAACTCACAAGCACATGGCTTCAGGTACTGTAAGAGACTGCTTCTGATTAATACTCTGGGCTTCTGGAGGGGACAATTCTATATTACAAGAGGGCATGTTTTTATCACTGTCTGGGCTGCTTGACGGGACACCTAGTACCTGTCTGTAGTGTTTTTTCCCCATGAATAGCACTAGTTTGCTTTTCCTATACAAGAGTGCATGCATAGCCCTGGCTGGTGTAGCTTAGTGGATTGAGGGCAGGCTGTTAACCAAAGGGTCGCAGTTCGATTCCTAGTCAGGGCATATGCCTGGATTGTGGGCCAGGTCCCCAGTGGGGGCCATGTGAGAGGCAACCACACATTGATGTTTCTCTCCCTCTCTTTCTCCTTCCCTTCCCCCCTCTCTAAAAGTAAAGAAATAAAATATTTTTTTAAAAAAGGAGTACATGCATAGCCTTTGTTGCCAAGGCAGCGGAAATTGGTCTAATGAATTCTTTCTGCTTGGCTAGAGGCCTCCAGAACACACAGGGACTGGGTTTGTGTAGTCCTATTAGTAAATACCAGGCAGCTTTTACCCTGAATCCTCTGCTCCCTTCAACAGCTGCTCTTCAGGACAGATGCACTTTCATGGCCCTGCCTCATCCAACCTTTCAGGAAGATGCGACACTCTATCAGTGTTTCCCTAATATATGTGGAGTCAGGCACTGCTTGTCAAGTGGCTTGGTGTGCTGGGGCCATGCGCAGATGTAACATTCATCATTGTGTGTAACTATACCACTGAGAGCTCATTTATCACACTTGGACTGGTTACTGCTGGTGATGGCAGCTCTGGGAGCCAACCTCAGACAGTACCATTTTGTGTTACATTCTTCATATATCTGCTGAAATGTTCATCTTAGATTTTTGTGATCAGATTAAATTGTTCCACCAATAGTAACTAATTGGGCTAGATGAGTTCTGTTTCCACAATTTGATGTGTCTCAAATGAGGTCTTTAGTTCTCATATGAGAACCTGTGGTTTCTGTAAGTCGTCATAGAATCTGTAATCTTCCTAGGATGGTGTGCCTGTATTGCTTTTTCTTCTGGTTCTCTTAACTGAGAGAAACAGCACAGTAGTTGAGAGGAAGTTTAAGTTCTAAGAGGATATGGGATGGATTTGTACCTGTGTCTACTCTGCAGAAAATGGGAACTTCCTTTTCTCTCCAGAGGTAAGCAGGACTTCTAAATTTTGTTGTAATGGGCATGCTTAGTAAGGAGTCTTTCTGCTAGGGCACAAATTGCTAAACAGCTGTGTGTATGCATGCGTGTGTGACTCACAGTCACACCTACATTAAATTGAGCAGTGATATCTACTGGCCACTGGTCAGAACTACTTAATGAAAATTTAGGTGTACCCTGTGTGTTTTGATTAAACAGGCACAGATGTGGAGCTGGTCTGGAGCTTTGTAAATGAGAGACATTTAGGAAACCTTTGTTAATGCAAGTGATGAAATTATGCAGATCGTTCATTTCTTATAGGGAACATCGATTATTTTATTGCTGATCATTTCTTATTAGCTTTAAAGTATTGGTGATTCTGTTCCAATACCTCCTGTTGTGCAGAGCAGCACTGGGGTTGGTAATTGTCCTCTCTGTGCGTTTCATTCTTGGGGCCTTGTGAAAGCTCAGCAAGTACATGTAAAGGGCTTAAAAAGTTAGCATTTTTTTTCAAGGAAACAAACCAAATGAAAAAGGATGGAAGAATTATTTTCTAGCAAGGAAATCTGAAACCTTAATTAAATTTATTTATTACTATCCATTGTTATATTTGAAATTTGATATTTCAATATGAAAACATGAAAAAAATTGATATCAAGAGGCTTCTTTTCCTTTTAAAGGCAAGATTTTCTTTTTGTCATTTTTTCTTCTCCACTACATTTCAGACCAAATGCATCACCCACATGTTTTCTCTAATTTTGTATCCTTTTCTGTTTCTCTTTGTTATTAATTTTAGCTAACATAGAATGATTTTGAGCTTAGATTTTTATCTATTGAGAGCTTAAAAAGAAGACAAATCAACTGAGGAACTATGAGGTAAAATGACATGTTGTGTCCAATAAGGTCAGATAAAAAGTGAAAGAAAGTGGGTGGGGTATATTCTCAACAACATAATTTATCTGTCATCTGCTGAGGTGAGTTGTAATCATTATAGCCACTATTATTTCTTTAGCATTTATTAGAGACTAATGTTTTATATATGTTTCCTCATTAAATGCACCATAATTCTATGAGTAGATGTCCTTGTTATTTCCATTTTACAGATGAAGAAACTGAGGCTCATAGGGGTTATGTAACTGACAAAATTACACTTAGCCTAGAATGAGGTAAACCCAAGGTAGACTGACTCAGAGCCTTTTGTCCTCTGGCTTGCTTGTGTGTAAAGCTCTCATTTTATGGTGTTTTCATTGGTGGAGGGGCTGTCACTTCATGTGCTGCAGAATCCCAGCCCGCATTTCCCATATGAAGTGCCCCACAAGGTTTGAGTGCCCTGTGCCCAGCAGCCTTGTATTTACTGTCCCCTTGGAATTTTGTGCATCTGATGCAGAACAGAAGTAAGTAAAGTGACAAGATGACCCAGCTTAAGCTCAGATGTGATTCAGTGTGTATAACCAGCATATGTTGGGGACACACTATATTCTGGTCTCCATCATCAATGCCAAGACTACAAAGATTAGCAAGAAACGTTTTTGTTAGGAAATACCTCCATAGACAGAGATGAGATAGGCACCATGGGGACAGGAGCTTGGTTTGTTTTGCTCACTGCTATCTCCCAGCACCTAAAATAGTGCCTCAGTAGAGTAACAACCTCACAAATAGTTGAAATACTGAATGAGAAGATGCAGCTTCTGGGGCATTCTGAATGCCAGAGAGCAGAGAAAGTCATGGACAAGACTCAGGTGTCCAAAGGAAGCTTGCTGGTAGCTGGGGCAGGGAGTGAGTTGTCATGGGGAGCTGTGAATGCAGGTGTTGGCAGAGCAGGCATTGATGGGTGATGAGGGCATTGGTGGGTGTGTGTGAGGAGGACAAAAATTGTTTCATATAAATAGCTCATCAACCCATATTCTCTTCTGCTGCTAGCAAAGAATGAGATGACAGCTCCCTTTCTCTTTTTGCTTACACTTGTTAGCTCCATGCATGACCCCCTTTTTCTTTGCCTGTCATGCCCTTTGTAAGCTGATTTATCTGAGGAAAGCTGGGGTTGGGGTGAATGCTAGGTGTGGAGCACCTCACAGCCCAATTCCTGGTGTGGCCAGCCTGTCATACCAGGCTGTGAGAGGTAACCATTTCTCATGCAGCTGCCCTCTGCTTAGCTGGCATCCACGGTTGAGGTGACTGTGAAGTGCTCAGACTAGGTCAGGAACACTGCAGTGCATGTTCACCTGAGGACTGTGTGAACCTGTGCCAAGCCACTGACTTTTCCTTGTCATTGCTTTTCAGCATGTTGTTGTTGTAGGCATGGCCCAATTTGGACTTGGTAAAGTGCAAATAGTCTCAGTATTCTGTGATTCCCATTGACAGTCACTACAAATGTACTCTGTGCCCCTTTCTCAGCTTCTTCCTTTGTTCAATTTGCGGGTATGGGAGAACTTTGAGCTTGGGCCTAGACTGACACCTGGTTCTGGTCCCAGCTTTGCCTTCATCACCAGTCACCTGCAGCATGTTCCCTCTCCTGCCGAGCCTCATTCTCCTCCATCAAGTGAAGGGGTGGGATAGGTGGCCCCTATTGCTTCATTTGCTTCTAGATAGTATAAGGAGATAGATTGTTATTGATTCACTAGGGACAGTTATCCTGCTTAATTATTTTGGGAGGAAACTTTCTTCAACTTCGTATGAGTAGACCCTCACAGACTGTGGATCCTTCAGAACTTAAGTGTCATATTTGACAAGGTGACTTTTTAAAGGATTTTCTAATATAATTGCCACTTTTTCCTGTTTGTAGTTTGTGTGTGTATTTGAAACAAGAGTTTTAGATTTTGAACTTGCTTTAATGAAATGGTAACCTAAGTAACTGGACTGCATCAAGCTACACGTGGCTTGTGGCTCCGATGGCTTTCAGGTTGCATTTTAAAAGCTACAAATTGTTTTACACACTGAATCACAGAAATTAAAAGTAACTTGAAGAATCTGTAACATCCCAATTCAACCTCCCCTGGTTACAGACAGCCGGTTTCTCTGACTTGTTCTTAGATGTGTGGTTATGTACAGATTTCCTGTGCTTGTTTGCCATGTTCTTTTCATGCACATTTGTCCTGTCTCCCTTGATCAGAAACCCTGCCACAGGGGCACACTGAGACCAAAAGGGACCTTGAGTCCCCCTTCTCACTTTCCAGTGAGGAAAGGGGAGCCTGACAGGCTGAAGGACTTGACCAACTCCTCTAATGGGCCTGGGACCAGGGAGGGATGCCTTGCCCAGTGCTCTCTGCCTCACTGCTGTAGTGCAGGCAGGCACATGATTTTCTAAGAGACTGTTTTTTTACTGTTAGGGAATCTTGAGACTGACTGGCACTTGCCAAGGTCAACCAGGGGCATCTAACTTGCACTGTGGCCCAACACAAAATCATACATTTACTTAAAACATTATGAGATGTTTTTTGTGATTACATGTTGCAATGCATTTAATGTGTGGCCCAAGACAACTCTTCTTCCAATGTGGCCCAGAGATGCCAAAGTTTGGACACCCCTGGGAGAAACTCATGTGGAGAAGCATGAGGTCTCCCTCTCTCAGAGTGCCACCTGATTCAAGGTCTGGTCAGAAACAGATCCTTGGGTTTCTTTTTCCACTTTTTCTCAGGTCTGTTTATTGCCACTTTGAACTGAAATGAACCAGCCCAGAGTTGAGATTTTTTAAATTTTTTTGGTAAGCAGTGCAGTACCAATCTTAATATTTTGATTTTTATGTTTTTTTATAAGATGTATTTTAATTAGATGATTTTAAATTATATTTTATTTATTATGCTATTACAGTTGTCCCATTTCCCCCCCTTATTCCCCTCTCCCTGCATACCCTCTCCCACCTACATTCCCCCCTTTAGTTCATGTCCATGGGTCATACATATAAGTTCTTTGGCTTCTACATTTCCTATACTATTCTTAACCTTCCCCTATCTTCTACCTACCATTTATGCTACTTATTCTCTGTACCTTTTCCCCTGTTTTCCCCTTCTACTCCCCCGCTGATAACCCTCCATGTGATCTCCATTTCTGTGATTCTGTTCCTGTTCTAGCTGTTTGCTTTAGTTTGTTTTTGTTTTAGGTATGATTGTTAATAACTGTGAGTTTCTTGTCATTTTACTGTTAATATTTTTTATCTTCTTTTTCTTAGATAAGTCACTTTAACATTTTATGTAATAAGGGCTTGGTGATGATGAACTCCTTTAACTTGACCTTATCTGGGAAGCATTTTATCTGCCCTTCCATTCTAAATGATAGCTTTGCTGGATAGAGTAATCTTGGATGTAGGTCCTTGCCTTTCATGACTTGGAATACTTCATTCCAGCCCCTTCTTGCCTGCAAGGTTTCATTTGAGAAACTAGCTGACAGCTTTATGGGCACTCCTTTTGAGTAGGTAACTCTCTCCTTTTCTCTTGCTGCTTTTAAGATTCTCTCCTTATCTTTAATCTTGTCTAATGTAATTATGACGTGCCTTGGTGTGTTCTTCCTTGGGTCGAACTTCTTTGAGACTCTCTGAGCTTTCTGGACTTCCTGGAAGTCTATTTCCTTTGCCAAATTGGGGAAGTTCTCCTTCATTATTTGTTCAAATCAGTTTTCCATTTCTTGCTCTTCCTCTTCTCCTTCTGGCACTCCTATGATTCTGATATTGGAATGTTTAAAGATGTCCTCAAGGTTCCTAAGCCTCTCCTCATTTTTTTGAATTCTTGTTTCTTCATTCTTTTCTGATTGGATGTTTCTTTCTTCCTTCTGGCCCACTCCATTGATTTGAGTCCCAGTTTCCTTCCCATCACTATTGGTTCCCTGTACATTTTCCTGTATTTCACTTAGCTTAGCCTTCGTTTTTTCATCTAATTTGCAACCAAATTCAACCAGTTCTGTGAGCATCCTGATTACCAGTGTTTTGAACTGTGCATCTGATAGGTTGGCTACCTCTTTGTTGCTTAGTTGTATTTTTTCTGGAGCCTTGATCTGTTCTTTCATTTGGACCATCTTTTTTTGCCTTGATGTGCCTGTTAAGGAGTGAGGGACAGATGGAGCCTTAGGTGTTTACCAGGACGGGGCAACCCAGTGGCTGGGTTGTGATGCTGTATGTGGGGTGGGGAGGGGAGGGGGTGGTCTGAGAGGGAACAATGATGTTTGCTCTGCTCTCTGCCAGATTTCAGTCACTTCCCCTGCTTCCCACAATAAATTGGACCCTTCTGGTGCTGATTCCCCTGTGGGTGGGTTTGTGTACATCCTGGGACCTTATGGGTCTCTCCAACGAATTATCCTGTGAGGCTGGGAGTTTCTCCCACTGCTGCCTCAACCCCCACAGGTGTTTTCAGTAAGAGGTTTGAGGCTTTATTTCCCCCGCACTGGAACTCTGGGTTGTGTGATCTGTCACACTCCCCAGTTGTTCCTCCTGATTTATCTGCAAATGTGGGACCACCCAGTCCTCAATCCGCTCCTCCCCCAGCCCTCCAGCTGCTGCCTTGCCATGAGTCCTCTCCATCTGGCTGTCCATCTCCTCCCCTCCTACCGGTTGGGATGAACGTTTCTTCTTTAACTCCTTGGTTGTCAGACTTCCATACAGTTTGATTTTCTGTCAGTTCTGATTTTTTTTTGTTTTTAAATTTGTTGTTATCCTTTTTTTGGTTGTGGGAGGAGGCACAGTATGTCTACCTACGCCTCCATTTGGCCTGAAGTCCTTATTTTTAGGTTTTGAATTTTACAACAGTGCCTCAATTTGTCAAAGTTAAAACTGTCTCTTTGTCTTTCCAGTGTTCTTTTCTCCCTGGGCCTTCCCTGGTGGTTAGAGCAGTGATGGCTCAGTCAGACACAGGCACAGGGCCTCAGCTCCCAGTCAATGCATGCCCTGGAGCCCTTCAAGCTGCTCAGTCTAGCTGTCACCTGGCTAACTGACACTCAGCCAGTAAATCAGTCTGTCCACACTGAATGGAAATAAAAAATGAAACTGCAGTGTTTATTCTTTATGCACTACACATTTTTCGAATGTTACTAAATTAAAAAAAAAAAGATTGTTTTACATCTCTGTTGGGTTTTTTCCTCTTGCCCAATGTGTCACCCTAAAGTTTCCTGAACCGCAGATGTCTATTTTTACAGGGTGTATTTTTATGAAACCTCTGACCTGTTGAATGCAGTGAAGTTTTCATTCTCCAATGATTTCTAGGAGGACTGCATTTCATAAAACTTTTTATGAACTAGTGGTCAAGCCAAATATTCCACAACTTACTTGGTTAGGGTTAGTGGGTGTTCATGTTTTTTAAAAATGTCCCTTCCTTATGGGTGTGTTTTTCTGTTTGATGTGCTCTATTTCCTTAGTAACTGTTGCTCTCTTATGGGAGGGACTTAATGACATTTTTCAAGTGCAATATTGAATTAATTATTTCTTGGTTAGTCCTGCCCATCTTCCCAGGACAAACAGAATGTGTATGTGTGTGTGTCTGTGTGTGTGTGTGTGGTTGATGAGAGAATGATGGTGCTGTGCTTGCTGTAGAGAGGGGCTCTTCAATGTGTGCCTGAGGATTATTAGTCTGTGACCTTGTGTCCTGGCAGAAAGTGCCATACACTTTCTATACACTGTGTTGTTGGTGGTTAGGAAGAAAATATTGATAGCCCTTATAGTTTCATTTTAACTTGAAAATTGCATATAAGGAAACTCAGAGTATATGTAGGAATATATAAGTTATCCATTAATGAGGTAACACAATTATGTCCCTCCATCCTTTCTTGGGAACAGCACACATCATGCTCCAAAAATCCTGGCCTAGACCATGTCTGAGACCTCAAAATGGACTTTTTTATACCTATTGCCATACCCATATTTCAGAACAAGTAAAGATAAGAATTGGTGAGTGTGATAATGACAGTAAAAGAAAAAAAGTTTGTTGTTTCTTCTATTTCTATCCACATCTGCCTCAGTCTTTCCTGCAGCCATTTGCAATATTATATGGATAACTTGATTTCTTAAACATTAGCATAGCTTTTGCAATGCAACAAAATAATATAAACAAAAACCCACAACAAAACAACAAAAACCTCACCGCACTCAATTGGTCTCTGAGTTCAAAGAAAGAGAACATATAAAGTCTAGCATTTCTGTGCATTGAAGGAATTGTAGAAAAATGCAAAGAAAATAAAAGTTTTAGGCCATGTGGGCTATTGTTTTTATCTGGCAATTCCATTTCCTAAAATTGATGAGTATCATGCATGTCATTAGTTTACTTTAGAAGTTGATGCACGACTTTGGGATGCTGATGTGTGTTGGCCATTTTATATGGAATGTCTAAATGCAGAGAAAAAAATTGTCCCATATTTTCAAGTCAATTCAGAACCACTATTTACATAAATTTTTTAAATTAAAATAAAAGTTTTACCTGTTCATTAAACTTAAGGACTCCTACCGGGCTACAACTTAACTAAGATTGTTACTGTAGGTACATGAAGGTAATACAATTGAACTTCTTAATATAATAATAATTATTATTTTTAAAATATATTTTATTGATTATGCTGTTCCAGTTGTCCCATTGTTTTCTCCCCTTTATTCCCCTCTGCCCTGCACCACCCCTCCCACCAGCATTTCCCCATCCCCTTAGTTCGTGTTGATGGGTTGTACATATAAGTTCTTTGGCTTCTCCATTTCCCATACTATTCTTAACCTCCTCTGTCTGTTTTGTACCTACCATTTATACTTCTTGTTCCTTTTACCTTTTCCCTCATTCTCCCCACCTCCACCTTCCTGCTGCTAACCCTCCCTGTGATCTCCACTTCTGTAGTTCTGTTCCTGTTCTAGCTGTTTGCTTAGTTTGTTTTTGTTTTAGGTTTGGTTGTTGATAGTTCTGAGTTTGTTGTCATTTTACTGTTCATAATTTTGATTATCTTTTCTTAGATAAGTCCCTTTAACATTTCATCTAATATGGGCACAGTGATGATGAACTCCTTTAACTTGACCTTATCTGAGAAGCACATTATCTACCCTTCCATTCTAAATGACAGCTTTGCTGGATAGAGCAATCTTGGATGTAGGCCCTTGCCCTTCATAAGTTGGAATACTTCTTTCCAGCCCCTTCTCGCCTGGAAAGTTTTTTTTTTTTTTTTTTTTTTATAGAAATCAGCTGATAGACTTATGGGAACTCCTTTGTAGGTAACTCTCTCCTTTCCTCTTGC
Organism: Anoura caudifer; assembly: GCA_004027475.1. Lineage (NCBI taxonomy): Eukaryota > Metazoa > Chordata > Mammalia > Chiroptera > Phyllostomidae > Anoura > Anoura caudifer. The sequence goes on along the minus strand of PVKU01013232.1, from coordinate 9,251 downwards.
TGCTTTTAAGATTCCTTATCTTTAATCTTGGGTAATGTAATTATGATATGTCTTGGTGTGTGCTTCTTTGGGTCCAACTTCTTTAGGACTCTCTGAGCTTCCTAGACTTCTTGGAAGTCTGTTTCCTTTGTCAGATCAGGGAAGTTCTCCTTCATTATTTTTTCAAATAAGTTTTCAACTTCTTGCTCTTGTTCTTCTCCTTCTGGCACCCCTGTGATTCAGATGTTAGGACATTTAAAGTTGTCCTGGAGGTTCCTAAGCCTTTCCTCGTTTTTTTTTTTTTTGAATTCTTGTTTTTTCATTCTGCTCTGGTTCAATGTTTGTTTGTTTCTTTCTGTTCCAAGTCACCGATTTGAGTCTCAGTTTCCTTCCCTTCACTGCTGGTTCCCTGTATATTTTCCTTTATTTGAATTTGCATAGCCTTCACTTCTTCCTCTTTTTTTGCAACAATACTCAACCATTTCTGTGAGCATCCTGATTACTAGTGTTTTAAATTCTGCATCTCATATGTTGGCAATCTCTTCATCTCTTAGTTCTATTTTTGGAGCTTTGATCTGTTCTTTCATTTGGGCCATATTTTTTTTTTTTTGTCTCTGGGTACCAGTTACATTTTAAGGGGTGGAACCTTAAGTATTTGGCAGGTGGGGCAACCTACTTTGCTGCATTGTGTCGTGTATGTGGGGGAGGGGTCCAAGAGGGAACAATGCTGTTTGCTCAGCTCTCAGCTGGCTTTCAGTCACTTCCCCTGCTACCCACCAAGCAAATTGAGTCCTGATTTTATTCCCAGGTGGATGGGCTTGTGTACCTGTTAGGACCCTGTGGGTCTCTGCAGTGGACCCTCTTGTGAGGTTAGGAGTTTCTCCTATTTTCGCAACCTGCACAGGGTTTTACAACCAGAGGTTTTAAAACTATTTCTCTGTGCTGGAATCCTGGATTGTGTGGTACATCTGACTCCCTAGTTGTTCCTCCCCATTCATCTGCACACAAATGTGAGACCACCGGTCAACCAGCCAGTGCTTTGACCACCAGATCTTTCTGCCACTGCCCTGACAGATGTCCTCTGTGCCCCATCTGCCTGTCTCCACCCCTTCTGCCTGTCTGAGTGAATATTTCTTCTTTAACTCCTTGGTTGCCATGCTTCTATACAGTTCGATTTTCTGGCAGTTCTGGTTATTTTTTGTTTTTAAATTTATTCTTGTCCTTCTTTTGGTTGGGCAAGGAGGCAAACTATATCTGAACTTCTTATTAATTAAAGTGCTTTATTAATATATAAAGTCTTCCTAATAGTCTGTATTAGTGATGCTTTACTTTATTACCTTATTTTATATTTACTGCATTAAGAGGGTTTTCATTGAGGATTTCTTTCTGTTATATGCTGTTTCCTTACATTGTTTTGCTTTTTTTTTGTAGTTCAATGGTGAAAAAAAGAAATAGGGCTACATTTTATAAAAACTGATTATAAATTGATTAAGATGAAGTGGTAATAATGGAAAAAAGATAAAAAGATTCCTTTCCTTTAATACTGGACATTTACACTTGGGATTCCATTTTAAAAGTCCGTTTTTTTTTTGAGCTTCTGCCATTCTTATTGTTAAAGTTACTTGTATAATATAACAATATTGAAATATCTGAAAGTATTTTGTAAAGTGTTATTATTATGTGTTATATATGAAATTGTAGATTAAATTTGCTTTTCCTTCATGTTCTTTTTAAAATTAATATGAGCCTTTGTTTCCCCCTCAAGACTCTTTTTTTTTTAAAAACCTCTCAACTCTAGTGTTTTCTAGAGTGCTATGAACAATGGATCTAAACCTCAGACCTCATTTGTAAGACCTCTGGAATGAACTTGGGAAATGGGCTTCTTCAGGGTGTATGTGAACTAAGCATAATCAGGGGAAAGATATTGAAAGGTTGTATGACTTTTGTAGCTGTTCTTAGAGAAGCTGTGAGCAGTGAGTGTTGTGTTATGTTGTCTTGTCTTGTCCTCCCGCACTTTCACAGACTTTCAGGAAAAGTGGCTGCAGCTGCCCCTTCCCCAGAGCTCTCCTAGTGCCTACAGTGTGGTCATCAGCACAGCTTTCTGTGGCTTTTATTTTTTCCCTTTTTGGTTTCTGTGAGTCTGCTAAATTTAAGGTTCCTACAGGTCATCAGGAAAATGATCTCTTTCTTTTTAATTTCAGCAAGGGAAGAGGTAAAGCACAGAGAGCAGCAGATCAGACCGTACCGAGCTCCACTGGAGCAGCTGAGAGCTGTGAAGGATGGTGGCTGCCGAGCTGCTGAGGAGGCCCTTGCTCTAAGGTGGGAAAGCAGGTCTTAGCAGCACAGCTCCCATCACTCCCTGCTCACCATGGACTCTACCCTGGCTGGATGGCTGACGTGACTGTGTGCCCTAATTGTGCATGCTGCTGGACTGGGTGCTATCCCAGGTACCACCTGCTCTGTGGGAGCAGGGCAGGTGGGCATCAGATGCTACCAAAAGCTGGATGGGACAAGGCAATGGACTCCGACAAGCTAAGATGGAAGTGACCTGAGGCTTCACCCAGGCAGTTTCCTCTTGACAGGACAGCTTGAGTCAGAGCACAGGCTTGTCTGGGGAGCAGTATGCAGGAAGCTGGTTTTCAGGCCACAAATGCTTTCACAGGTGAGAATTCTCTACACTTAAATGAAAACTTTATTTTGACTCTTAATTGACAGGTGATAAAATGCCAAACAATTGTAGAAATTAAATGTACATTTGCATTGATGAACTAAAGGCCATACAGAGTCAAGGGCTCAGGCTGCCATGGTGACTGGTTTTGACGGAATAATAAATGTTTTCTTTCTCTCTAAATGAGAATTTGAAAACAGCATTTGACATTTTATGATTCTGCTTTCGTTGAGTAATAGAGCACACACAATGTCTTGCAAGTCGTTATTCTTAAAAGGAATCTATCACTCATAGAACAGTGTATAGGGGATGTGCTTTTCTTTGCAGAACTGGGAAGACTCTTGAGTAAGTAAAGTTATTGCTGATGAGTAACCTCTCCCTCTCCATCTTTAGTTTTCTCAGATTTATTCATGTGTGAATGGTGGTGAGGTGGCAACTCTGCTGAACTAACCTTGCAGTGAGGATCTTCTATAAATAAGCTCACACAGAAGCCTGGCGTCACTACTTAACAGTGACTTACCCCCTGGCTGCCAGTTTGAACATTTTGCAGGGAATCTCTTAGTCTGCATGGTGCCCCAGAGCTATGGCCCAAGACACAGGGGCTTTTGAATTTGTGTTCTGGTTCTTTCTCTGATTTGCTTAACACCCCAGGAAGCTGCTTAATTATTCTGGGCTTCTGGTTGCTAATTTATAAAATGGGTCTGTGAAGTTGAAGAACCTCATGGAATTCAGAGAAAATATTTTTACATAAAAGTTTTGTTTTTGTTTTTGAAGGAAAGATAGTAGAATAATCACAAGAAGTGACTTCTTGAGAATAATCACAAGAAGCGGTCCTGTGAATCTTATATCTTTGTATCTGTTCACATTTTGTGGAGAGAGAAGGTGAGGTTGTTGGAGTGCCTGGAGAGAGGTTGTGGCTTAGGTTTGAGAGTCACACAGACTTGGACTGGACTTTGCCTACTTCACTGACTAGAGCTCTGCACCTGGACAGTCATCGGGCTCCTCTCCATTTTCCTTTGCTCATTGGTAAGTCAAGATGGTTGTGTGTGCAGCTCTCATGATGCTACTCTGAGGAAAAATGAGACAACATAAATGAGATGTACTGCACAGATCTTGATCCTTTTCAGGCTAATGTGGAATCATAGTATGAAGCCAGGTTGCCTGGTCCAGGCCTTGATGCTCCTTGTGCTCAGACCTTTGAGCAGACTCCTTAGATCTCTCAGCATCTGCAACTACAACATGGGAGCCTCCACCTTGGAGGCTTGGGAAGGTCCTCCTAGACTGGTCATAGCCCAGTGAAAAATGAGTGAAAGAGCTATTTAAATGTAGATTCAAAAGAACACACATAATTGAGCTCTCTAGAACTGTCTTCAGACTTCCAGCCTGACTGGCTCAAAAACCATTCCCTTCTGTCTTCCCTTAATGGGCATACTTCAGTTGTTTCAGTCACATGAGCTATTCTTTCATAGAATGTCACCTCCTCTCTGGGTAGAGGGTGACCTGCTTGGCTGCGACACAAAATACCTCTGTAAAGTGGCCAGGTGTACCACTCCTCATACTCTTCTTCCCCATTTTCCAGGTGAGTGCTGGGAGGAGAAACATCTAGGAAGTGCATGCAAATAAACTCATAGAAACAGTTCTGAGAGGAAGAGGAAGCAAGAAAAGAGAAGGAAGAGAGGCTGGATAAAAAAATAACCTAAGTAAGAGTGGCACATGGTTCAAAATGTAGAGTAGCCCAGAGATGGGTTTCTAGGTACAGTTTCTTCATCCTTCTGAGCCTGGCACTAGTCTGCTGTGGCTCATACTTAGACATTGTGTCCAGTCTTCATCACTTGTTGAGAAGCTCTGCAGCTTCTCTGTTCTGGGGGAAAGTAGTTCTCCACCCCATCAGGATCCCAGGCTGGCCTGAGTCAGAAGGTGCAGTAGGCTTTGAGTAATGGAAACCCTTAGGTTCTGCCTGGAGAATCCTTAGTTGTTAGGATAATGCTAGCACATTAATCAAGGCCCAAGTGAATGGAAGCTGTTCTTATGGCTATTACTGCCTGGGTTGTGGGCTATGCACAGGACCCCATGTCACCTCCTTACACACTCATGTAGGAGAAGCATCCTCACTACAAAGTTAGTTCAGCCACCCTCTTGAAACTACTTCCTGGCTCATATTTTCTTATCTTCTTTTAACTCATAGTTTTCCTAAAAACTCTGTTTCCTTACAGATTTGGCCTCCTCAGTTGCATCAGCCTATCTGAATAATAATCATATTAGTGGTATGATTATTTACTAGTAGCAAAATGATAACCATGGCTAATAGTTTAGAGAATTTACTGTATGCTTTAGCTGTGTTACCTCTGTCAGTCTTTACTACAACTCGGATGCCGCTGTTAATGTGCTGGTGTTTCTGGTGCGCAGGGGTACATTCAGAGTAGCTAGGAATTAGATTGAACCTTTCCAAATCTTTTAGCACTGTGTGTGACTTCAGTTGCACATGGGGGTCACCTGAGGAGCCTTACCACTGACTAGGTCTCACCCTCAGAGATTGGGATTTAATTAGACTCTGCATCACCTAACCCTGCTAAATCAGGACCTGCATCCTAACAAGATCCCAGGTGCTTGGTGCATGTAAAAGTCTGGGAATTAGTGAGAGCCAGCACTGTACAAAGAGTGGTGTTTAGAGGTGAGGGATGAGTTGGGAGAATCAGTTCTTCAGAAACAGAACTGACTTGTCCCATTCCTGCAAGAGGGATGATTAGATTAACTAATCTGCCCATTCTTAAGGAAACTGTCAAGTATTGATTGTTAGTTATCAGAGCTGGGCATGGTAACTATAGCGGGACAATGGTTTTAGCTTCCCAATATCTCTAGAAAATAACTAATGGTAAAATAAAGGGGTTAGAAGTACCCAGCCTTCTTTGGAGGTGGGTCCTGGTAGACTCTGCTCATCATCTCGCATTTCATCATTCTTTGCCTGTTCATCTCATCTTTCTTTGCCCACATAGTTGGTACGAGTTACTTATGATGTAGGATGAAAGAGCTGACCTTCTGTCCTGCCCAAGCAGCTAGCTAGACCTGTAGCCTTAGATGGAGGTGAGTAGGAGGCTGGTACCCACACCCTTAGTTGGTTTGCTATATGCATGTTTTTTTACTATAGCCTTTTTTTATCCCAGGGCAACTAATGATGCTAATATTTTAGTTTTTTAAATTGAGGACAGACTGATTTTGCTCATTCTCTAAGGGGTTAAGGCATTTTTCCTTGGCTTTAATTCTTGTTTTAGGGCAAGACAAAAATGGTACCATACAGTTAACTATACCTACCCTTAAACAAATTTGTCATTTTATATTTTATGTTTTAGTTCTCATGGTGGGGGTTGGTTAAGATTCCTGTTTAGTAAGGACTTAGGACTGGCTGGGAGAGAAGGTTGGGGGACCTGTGTAAAGCTGTTTGCCTGGCAAGCCCACTGTTTGTTTGGAGTGCATGAAACTACCTTGATGGGTGGTGGGAGCTTAGAATGCCCTTCTCCCCAAGACACTGCTGGCCCACCAGTGTGGTTAGACATCCCCTCTTAAGTCTCTCTTCCTCTGTGAGATATACCCACATGGATACATATCGCAAATTCAACTTCCCAATTATGATTTTATTAGGTTAACTGTTGCATAAAGGAATTTATACATTGTATTTAAATTTCTCAGTGTATGTAATTTAGAAATAATTTTAATCATTTAGATACTGTTTTGTAACAAAAACTTATTTTTTCCCTTTCATGTACTTTCCAAATTTTCTTACAATGAGCAGGATCCCTTTATGCAACAATTACCCATACACAGTCCTGCCATATGAAGCTTTGCACTGTGTCCTTTCAATAGTTTTCCTGTGCAAATTTTTTTCTTACAGAACTGTGTGATAATATATATTATATATTCAATTTTATAACCTGATTATTCCCTTTTAAACATTTATTATGAGCATTTTCTTTTAAATATGATTTAAAATCGCATCATAGTGTTCTTTTATGTATGTGTTTTTAAATTTTAAAAGTGTGCTCTTATTGTTGGGTATTGCAGTTTTTCTCCTTATAAATAATGCTTTGATGAACACTTTTGTGCAAAAAATTCTTCTGTATATTGGGTTATTTCCTTCTGTATATTAGGATAAAATACTAGAAACAGAATTATTAAGCCCAAAGGTGTGAACTTTATTAAGATTTATGGTTGAATTTCCAAAGGGATTGGTTGATTCTAGCTTCTGAGACTTTGCTGAGCTCAATTTCCTCCATTGCCTGTTCACCATTGCTGTGGCCTGTCCCTGCCATTTAACTGTAAGATGGAGCTGCTCTGCCTTCCCTCTGGGGTGTCATGAGATTGATTGATGTTTGTGGAACTTTTTGCAGCACACTGCTGTGAAGGTAACCTGAGTGCCATAGTTATGATGACACTGCTAATATTTCATGTGGGCAAAGGAACACTCAGGCATCCTAACTTTACTGTTTGTGTTCTTTCAGGCAGTCTTTCTGTGTGGCTGTAGTTCACTGTGGTAATGATGTAGATAGATAGACTCCAGCAAGATAAAACTGTTGTAAAAACAAACCCTCAGTGCCTCTGGGTGGATAGAAATGGATATCCTTCCAGGATATGTCAGTAAGACCTTCACTGAAGTGTCCTAATAGTGATGGAGATTTCGTCTGAGGTTTACTGCACTGGTCAGTGACTCAGAAAGCACCCTGCCTAGGTTATTGCTATATACCCTAAAGAAGATGCTGGTTTGAGGTTCTGCCTCCTCCCCACCTCCAATGCCACCCTTAGATATTGTAAAAGTTTTACCCACTTGTCTTAAGTTCTCTGAATCATTTCATTAAATGTTAAAAAAATTTAACCTTGGGTAGCTAGGTAAATAACCAAATTCCTATAGAATTTGCAAATCTTTCTTGTGAAAAGAATAATCAGATCTAATTGTTAAATAAATTAAGATTATTTCAGGGGGATCTAAGATGGCGGCGCAATAGGAAGGAGCATATTTCGCTCCCCCCTACACACAGGAGAATATTTTGGCTGATTTGCATCGGAACGGAGCAAACAGCCATCAGAAACACAGCATATTTGAAGTCAGGAGATCAAGGAATTGTAGTGGACACTGGAGGACCAGACGTTAAGGAGAGTGCTTCAGAACAATAAGAGCCCAAGGGACAGCGCGGACACCAGGGCCGGGACTGAGGCCCGGGCGGGCTCTCATCAGGCTCGTCACAAGAAGAGGGAGGGAGCTGGGTCAACTGCTCCCTCCCCAGCCAAACAAAATTTTAGCAGCACTGGGATAAACCCAGTTGCTTGAAATCTTACAGAGAGGAGCTGGGATCTCAGTGGCAGACAACCTGGGGGTGTGAACACCCACGCATATCCCGGGGAAGGACCGCATACCGGAGCTCGCCTGATTGTTGGTGGCCAGTGCCACTGGGTCAGCCACACACCTGAGCTCCTGGGGCCTTTGGCCCCCGGCACCCGAGCGGCAGCTGCAGGCGTGGCCTTGTGGGAGGCTGGTGCCCACAGGTCATTTGCTCCTGGTGACATTGAGACAGCCACGTACCTGGGCTGGCGGGACCTCCAGCACCCAGCGCCATTGGAACAGGTGCGCACCCGCAGGGCGGCTGATCCGCTGCTCACCTGAACTCGCCAGCCTCCGGTGCCCAGTGCCGGAGGGGCAGCCACGCGACTGAGCCCACCATCCATCAGGGACGATTGCGCAAGGATTGGCTCCTGTATGTGACCACAGGTGGCTGCGAGATCATAGGCACCTGCGTGCAACTGGGATAGGCACACACATCCTCAGAACTTATACCTGAGGTCCTGGGCAGAGAGGCCCAGGGCTAGCCCCCAGGACAGTAGCGCAAAGATAGATGAATGCTGAACAGGGACAAAAGCGATACTGTCACCCCCTAGATGATTGCAGCCAACAAGACCAGAAACACCAGCTCAGCAAGATTGAAAACAGCAAGAGTTGTTTTTTTTTTTTAATTTTATTTTTTCTTGTTGCTTTTTTTCTCTTTTTTTCTTCTTTCTCTTTTTAAATTTTAATTTTATCTATTTTTTTATTTTAATTTTAATTTTATTTTTTATTTTTTTATTTTTATTACTATTATTTTTACCCCTCAACATCCTTTGCTTTGTGTATCTTCTTTCTTGCCTTATTCCTTCTTCCTTTCTATCCAATTTTATCTTTTCTTGCTTCCTCTTTTTTCTTTCTTTTCTTTTTCTTCTTTTTTCTCTTCTTTCCTCTTTTTTTCCTTTTCTTTCTTCTCTTCTTTCTTCTCTTTCCATTATTTCCTCTATTCTCTTTTTAAATACCCACGAGTAAGAAAAAAACAAAACAGAACAAAACAACAACAAAAAACCAGCCCTGGAATTGTGAAAAAACCAGAGACAATCCCAAGGAGGGGGCATTTCAACAGATAAGACAGCGGAAACTGTGAACACCAGGATACCTGAAGCAGACAGCTCCACTGAATCTCACAGGTGTTCTACCACAGTTCACACCATAAACCCAGGGAGCCAGAACAGATCAATTTAAGAAGTTAAGGCTAATAAGAAGAACCTCAAAAACAATGGGAAGACAAAGAAATAA